>JADDOH010013656.1:0-57320 GCA_016648135.1 Agrypnia vestita | reverse complement strand
GGGAGGCATCTGGCCTCCCTTTGGAACATCGTCGAGGCGTGGTGGCCGTGACCCCTGGCCTAGATCACACGCGCTGTTCCACCGACCGTCGTCACTGCATCGGCAGGTGATTGGAGGCGTCTGTCCTCCAATCGGGAACCTCTCGCGGAGAATTGGACACCGCCGAGGCGCAATGGCCGTGGCTTCTTACAGCTTCTCCTCCGCTGCCGGTGGCGTCACGACAGGCACGGGAAAAAATGGCGGCCACCCAAACAGGTGGCGTGGCGCCTAGAATCGAGACTCGTCCCCGCCGGGAGACCATAACGAACGGCCCGGGCGGCTGCCCGCACCTCATGTATATCTTCCGTCTGTACGGGGAGCTTCTCCCCGCGCTTCCTCTCCACCCTGCTCCGCATTGAACAAACGAACAGAAAACTTTGGCGCGTAAATAATTCCAACCACTGTCTGCTTGCGTTACTATTACCTAATTTACAAAATAACTAAAGTTAAAAAATAATATTTACAATATAAAATCTTATTCTAAAACAATATTATTATACTTATCCTACGGCCTAAAATCTAATTATTAAATAAGGCGCCAACTTAAGGAATGCGGCGGCGTGTAGCCACATCTGTTTTCGCCAATTCAAAAAAAAAGATCGGGGCACACATGTGTGTGCGAGCACTTTTTCGAATAATTTATAGAAATCGCGCATTATGTTACCCCTCTTTGTTATCGCATTTGATCGCTTATACATAGGAAGGTACATTGTATAATTTTATGCTTTTATTCTGTGGTATAGTATATAATAATCTTTGCTAATTTTGGAAGGACATGGGCTGTGGACATGGGCAGGACTGCTTTGTATTGTTTTTGGTATTATGTTATTATATTTCTCTTTTCTATGATTATATTATCTTATCTATGTCTATGGTGTATTTGATATCTGTCACAGGGCCTGCGCACTCTATCCATAAAGTTTCGATTCCGTTATAATGGCATCAATTCTTTTATGGGAATTTTTTTAAATTTCATTTTTCGGCGGTTCTAATTTGGTGTCAGTACTTACCTACCCTTGCCAACTATTTTAACAATTATTGTAGTGGTATTAATGTTGGTTTCGCAAAATGTTCAAATTGGTTACACTATTATGTTATCTATGGGTTACACTGTTCACAAATATTCTGTGGTTCACAATTTGCGACGCCATTTTAATTTTTCAAAATATCAAATATGTCTTTATTTTGTGGCGATTTTGCTTGTTTATTTTTTTACAATCCCGCTACCACGTCACCGCCTCCGACATTGACATCCTCTGATAATATGTTTGTTTCGATATGAAACTGAATATTGACATTTCACAAAGGATATCTCCTACAAAAACGAAATATTTTATCGTCCTTTTGAACTGTCATACTGAAACCGAAAATACACGTGAGTGATTGTATTTTATATTTATATTAATTATATTTGGAATGTTTTATTATAATTGTGTTTGCAAGTTTATTAGAAAAAGTTATTTTACAAAGGAAAACTAATTTACATAGGGTATAAAAGCGAAGGCAGAAATATCCAAAAAATTGTTTTGAATGTAGTCACAGAGGATTACTAATTTAAAATTAACCGAATTCTAGATTTTATGTATTATTTTATCCCTTCCAAAATCTTGTTTCCTATAAATTTACAGGCTATGTTTCCCATAAAATCTCAATACTGTTGACTCATTTGTCCAAGTTTTCCGTATGATTAAAATACAAAAAAAAATTATGGTTAATTATTATTACATCATTATCTTTGTATAACATGCATACAATTATTAATTAAGAGTTATTATTATTTCACTGCTGGTTTTAGAAAGAACAGAACTTCCCACTGACATGTGTAAATGATAAGTAAAATTATTATGTCTACAGATTCAAGTCCAAGGAGATGAATATTGGTGTGACGGATGAATATCTCAATGGAATCCTCAGAACCCAGCTCCAGCAAAGGAGATGAGGGTAAGAATATACAACTATAATCTATAACTAAATATTTTTTAAACAATGATTGCTTGTGTTGTATTTTTTTTAATACACAATACATACATTAATAAATGTTTACAACATGAATAAAATAAATTTAAATAACAGTACTAAAATATTAAACTAAGTAATTTCATAAATAAATTTACAAAATAAATAATTTAGTTAAAGTATGTTTATGTTAATAAAATTTAATTAAAGATGGACACACTCTCCCACACTTGTTAATTTAATTTAATTGTTAATACCCATTAATTTAATTTAATTGTTAATAAAATTTAGTTAAAAATGGACACACTCATCTGTCATTTTCCAGCGTTGTCAAATTTAACAGATTGTATTATTTTTAAGGTTAAAATCAAGAAGAAGAAGAAAGAAAGCGTTGCTGCCTAACCGGTCTGTAGCAGCATTCTTAAAAATCCATGCAGATGTAAGCATCGACAAAGAGGCTTCACAGACAGTGGACTTTGTAAAATATTATTAGAAATGTAAAAATAATGTGCATAATAATATCGAACCATGAGTACTTTAGTGTATTAAGTGAAAAATGCAGTTTTGAGATATCGGCGTTAGATGTTATAAATTTCTTTATCAAATTGATTTTCAATTATTTGTTTTAGAATTTTTTGAATATTGCAAGGATTTGGATTGCCTCACATGCACCCATCGATAAACCTTATATTTGCGTATAAGGTTTATCAATGGGTACAGCATAATATAACTATTTTATTATATTTTGATTGAGACAAGGTTTTATAAAAGAGATAAATCATTTAGACCTTCCGACAAATCTGGTGTTTTTAGTATATCTAAAATTAGTGTTTTGCTTTCCTGAATGGGAACATTAATGAATGATCTTGCAATATCAAATGATACTAACTTTTCATTCAATCGGCCCGATTCTGAAAATAACAATGTCTAGATCTTTAAGATCTTTATCCCAACACTTAATAGACGATAATAATAATTAAAAATGTCCAGAGCGGATTTTGCTATTCACGGCTCAAATACACTGTATTAAAATATGATATAAGAAAGATTGTTTCTTACAAACGTATTAATTTCTTCATCCACAGCGTCCAGATAAAATATCATGGCTAAACTTATCATAACCGTGTTCGGCGTTACTGCATATTCAAATCTTCCCATCCTGACATTTAACAGATATGTCTGGATCTTTAAGATCTTTATCCCAACACTTAATAGACGATAATAAACGAGACATAGCTTTACGTCGGTGTTTGTTTCTGTAAGTTTCTACATGAGATAGATATAGAGGGAGGGAGAAAGATGTAAATTGTTATCTGTCAAATGTCAAGATGGGAAAGTTTGAATACGCGGTAACGCGGTCAAGTTTAGCCATGATATTTCATCTGGACGCTGTAGATGAAGAAATTAATACGTTTATAAGAAACAATCTTTCTTATATCATATTTTAATACAGTGTATTTGAGCCGTAGAATAGCAAAATCCGCTCTGGACATTTTTAATTATTATTATCGTCTATTAAGTGTTGGGATAAAGATCTTAAAGATCTAGACATTGTTATTTTCAGAATACGGATGAATATCTTTTAAGGTATTGACTACATGAAATTTTAATTGTATACTTTGGTTTAAATACGTTGGAGTTATTTAATATTTTTGTAATGATTGAAGTTATTTTGAATGTTGGGGAATTGCATTACATTGGGATACTGCTGATCTGATGGGGCTGTTTCCTTTGTGAATTTTGAGAAAGCCGTATAATTTTGCGATCATTAACACTGTTTGCCTTTTTTCCTTACAAATTAAACTTATGGAAGTTATTGTCCGATCGTCCTGATGAAGATATAATACAGTATCGAAATCATTAGACGTTTAAAAAAAATATGTGTGGTTTTTAACGCTATAAGCATAAAAAATATTAAATCATTTGTTCTACTTTTTTAGTTTCAAACCGCTTGATCTTACTGACCGGTTATATTATTTGCAATGCATTGTAAATGATGTCTTATTGATATCTGTTCTTGTATACGCTTATTTAATTGAAAATAATTATTCTGAACATTGAAGTGTAAAATGACAATTGAAAAGAATACTTTTTTTGTTGTGTATCCAGAATAATTATTAATGTATGTGTAATGTATATGTATGTAAGAATCGTTGAAAATACTGTCAACCCATTAGAATGTACTCTGTTTATCATATCTTCACACTTTTGATCATTTAGATGATATTCCTAACCTTTTTTTATTATTTTAAAAATTTATTCTTTAAATAGGAAATATAATAATTTTATATTTCTTTATATATACAGCATTACATATAATTATTTAAAATTTTATTCTAACTAAAGTATCACATATTTTTTTAGTTTCCTCTTAAAGTTGTTATATTATTTACATCTCTAATGTCCCTGGTAGTTTTATGTATAGTTTCGTTGTAGTAGTAGTTTTATATATAGCACTGTGCATGATTAAAATTTGTGATTTTTTTTTAATGTAATCTTTTCATCTTCTCTTGTGCAGTGCAGTGTTTGTGTTTGTTTTTTCTTAATACTTCAAAGATGTTGTATCCATTATTAATTTTATACATAAGTAGAAATAGAATTAAATTTAATTATTTGTCTATTATTGGTAAACTTTCTAGCACCACTTTAATTCTTGTGTATTGATTTATTTTTAGTATAATTCTTAATGCTTTCTTTTCGAGTATTGTTATTTTTTCAATTCTTCTTCAACCCAGAAATAGTATACTGCCGCAGTAGTTGATGCGGGGGACAATTATTGCGTTATATGATATATTTTTGCACAATTCTGTTTTGATCTCTTCTGATTCTTTCCAAGGGTGAAATTCATTTTGCTATTTTTTGTTACATATTTTGTGTTCAATGTAAAGTTTAGTTTATGATTTATAATTGCTCCCAAATATTTTATATCGAATTGGGTAGGAATTTATTGCAATGTTTTTTTTAAATCAATATTCGTTGAATTTTTCCTTTGTATATTTGTACTTAAAACAATCATTCTGAATCTAAAAAATATATTATTTGAATGTTACATTTTTTTATCACATCACTTAAATAATATTAGTAATATTATTAACAGGCAATGAAAATTAACTACCACATGAATACGAAGTGTAATCTTATTTTGTATAATCATCACAAATCATTGATTTCCTTTACCTATTAAAATGGTAGCTTGTGGTGTAAATTATTTACCGATCAATTTTACATTTTATTTTCTAAAATATTAATAATTACAAAATATATAATATTGAATTTTTATTTTCTTTGCGAGTTTTGGTATTTAAAAAAATATTAATTCTATGTTTTTGAATTGAATGAATTTTAAATATGAACATTGTTTTTAAAACAAAATCATGTATTTTAATCTGAAATTATGTTCATTATGTAAACATATTCCTGCTCTAAACATGAGATTTTTCTTTTACAGAAAGGTAGTGTGTAAAATTTAAAAAATATTCTGTAACAATATTGACTAATTTAAAAATAATTGTCAGTTTTCTTTGCCAATTCTTTTTCTGACTCTTATTATAGAATTGACGGATAATACATTTTTAATTAAATGTACCATCTTTTATTGTTAAACCTTATTTTCATTTTCAGAAACAAACAGCCGTATTCTGAAAATTGTAATATTGCTATTTCTGTATCTTGACGGTTATTTTATAACATTGTAATGCAGTTAATTTTGACATTTTAAGTTTGACAGATTTGAAATTAATGAATTCAATCAATCAGAAAGCTCTAAAACGTAAATAAACGAAAGTAAAATAAGTTATTCATAATATGTGAATAACTTAGCGTTTGTTTACGTTTTAGAGCTTATCTGATTATTTGAATTCGTTAATTTCAAACCTGTCAAACTTAAAACGTTAAAATTAACAGCATTATAATGTTATACAATAACTGTCAAGATACAGAAATAGCAATATTGCTATTTTCAGAATACGGTCTAAATATTCATTTAATTGAAATAAATAAATAAATAAAGAAAAAAAGGACAAATATATAAATAAATAATAATATCTCCCATAGTCGCAAGATGTCACTTTGCAAATAACAGTTGCCATTCTATTTTGGTCTATATTCTATCAAATATACACAATACATAACCCGATTCTGCCGGTGAAACTTTATACATATATTTATTATTAGGAAAAAGGTGTTGTGAAGAACGATATGACTAACATTTTGGAATTAAAAGACTCCAAAACAGTACCAGATATTGTACATGAATATTCGTCTACTTTGAGAGATGGAAACGTTCCTTTAGTTATTGACAATGGTAATTTATTGATGTTATTTGAATAGTAATTAATGCAACAAGTTATTGTGTTTATAATTGATAGTTGATTAACAAGCATACTCAGCGAAGTACAAATCTTTAGTGTATATCGGATCAGTTAGGTACCTCAATTCAAAAAAATATTTTTCTCAGCCAAAACGCTGTTGCGACATTATTTTTTATATACCTTCTCAAAGATGTTCACAAATTTTGATGAGAATTAATATCTCCTTTTGTTTTAGGATCTTATCAGTGCAGGGCGGGCTGGGCCACATTATCCGATCCTTTGTTAATTTTCAAAAACTTAATAGCCAAACCTCGCAAGGAGCGTGGAAAGAAAGATGGTGAGCCTCCTGTCACTCCTCCCATCCAAATTGGAAATGATATAGTCAACATCGAAGCTGTACGGTAAAACATATAACTGTTTAAACATGCATGATAATTTTTTTTAATATCTGAACACATTATATTCTGTCAAACATTTATAAAATAAACATTACTGTAAAACTAGAAGTTGTATAATCAAGACAAATTTATAATATACGGTTAGAACCAATGTTGCTTTCTAAAAAAATACCAGGAACAAGGCATGGCGCTGCAATACATTGCTTGTCAGTTACAAAAGGTAGCTAACATGTTTCCTGTTCTTTATCTGGATAAGCAACTTACTTGGAGAACAGGAAGAATCTATATAGGTTGCCCAGCACTTCACCCAACTTTTTCTATTATTATTATTAATTAGCAGGTAGCATGCTGGCTGTAGTGTGGTAGATAGAATAAAGAAAGGAGTGCTGAGATGGTTTGGTCATGTGGAACATGAGGAAAGGATGGTTAAGAAAATATACGAGGTGAGTGTTGAAGGCAACAGGAATAGAGGGCATCCGCATAAGACCTGGCACAATCAGATACTACAAGTATTTGAGGATGGCCCTGTTAAAGGCCTCAATTGCAGAACTTGTATGAGAAGATGTATTAATGTGGCCGAAGCAAAAGTGGTGTGCCAGGATAGAAGAGTGTGGCGTTCAATCCTCTCTGCCGGAAACGGCATGATGGTTAGTTAGTTAGCATTGTAGTGATGTACTCATTAGGGTGGGCTAAATTTTTTTTTCTACTTTTTAGAGGCACAGCAATACAAAGATGCTAAATGGTCTCAAAATAATATGTGTGGAATATTATTACATTCCGATAAGTGTATCTGCCACCAGATTGTTATCAATTATTCCATTGTTTTTTTTAGGTAAATTCCAGTTACGGTTCCTACCAGTAATTGTTATTTATTCATGCATGGACAATTCATCTAGATTACAGGTGTGAGGCTGTTGTAACATTGTCTTGGCAATAATTGAAGAAACATGATCAAGAGCTTCTATTCCTACTATCCAACATATATTATTTATTTTTTTAAATACAGATGTGAACACGAAATACATGTCGCATCAATATTCTTTCTATTCCCCAAACTAAGCCATAAGTTTTTATTAATCAATTAGAAAAGACATACAGAAAAAATCAAATTAACGAAAAAATATTTTACATATAAGGTTGAAAATTTTTCGCTAACTTACCAGAGTGCCGTGGCGAAATTGGATAACGCGCCATTCCGGGATAGAATTGGAGGTCCGTGGTTCGAGTACCGGCGGCATTTAAAATATTTTTTTGTTAATTTGATTTTTTCTGTATGTCTTTTCTAATTGATTAATAAAAATTGTTTAATAATTCACAGAACTTTGTTCTGAAATTGCAACTTCACAATAAGAATGCATTTCCTTTAATATAAGCCATAAGTCTTTACTATGAAAATTGGACTAACTTACTGGTGTTCTGGAATGGGGCTCGAACCACCGACCATCAATTCTACTATCAACACTAGGTGAGCGTCATACCACTACACCAACAAGCTATATATTGCTAGATGCTAATACATATATTGCTGAAGGATTTTTGTGCTGTTAAAAATATTATAATAATAATAGAAATGAAATTTTTGTCAATTTTTCTTGCAACAAATAAATGTTACTAATACAAATTCAATAAGTCGACCCAGAGGCAGAATATGATATCTCATTTTTATCAAATATATGTAGGCTAAAAACATTTTTTGACACCCTTTTCTCGCTGTGCCAGATAGAAATCAGAAAAAAATTCAGACAACGGTGACCCACCCTAGTGCCTTATTCCACAATAAATCAATTTTTTCTACTCTGCAAATGACAATGCAATAAATTACACTAATCAAAACAATATTAGTTATATTGTTTTAAGAAGAGGAACGAAAGTAGATTGAATGCAGTGGAGATGACATCCCTTAGACGTATTTGTGGCAAATCCATGTATGATAGAGTAAAGAATGAAGATATTAGGAATGAATGTAAGGCTGATCGTAGCATAATACATAGAATAAAAATAGCATCGCTCAGGTGGTTTGGGCATGTTGAGCGAATGAATGAGGAATGAATGGTAAGAAAGATATATAATGCAGGTGTTGACGGCTCCAGAAAGAGAGGGCGACCTCGGAAGACGTGGCATGGCCAGATTAGCCAGATACTGTAAGATGGTCCTGTTAGAAGCCTGAACAACCGTCGAGCTTGGATGCGAAGATGTATGAATGTAGATGAAGCAAAAGTTGTATGTCAGGACAGAAGAGTATGGCGCTCTATCCTCCTTGCCTACCCCACAGAGAAACGGGCGTGATGGTAAGTTAGTTAGTTTTAATTAGTGTAATTTATATAATATTATAACTTGTATTTATTTATCAGTTTTCAGTTAAAAACCCAGTTTGACCGTAATGTAGTGACTCACTTTGAAGCGCAAGAGCAAGTGTTTGATTATACGTTCAGTCGCCTGGGAATAAATACAGATGGAAGTGTACAGCATCCAATTGTTATGACTGAAGCTTATGTTAACCCAAATTACTGCAGGCAATGTAAGTTTATGTCAAAGTAGGCTCTGACAAATAATCATTATTTTAACTGTCATTTAAAAAAAGATGATAAAAAAAATTATACATCATTTTCTGTCTGTGTAATGCGGGCCTTACACGCATAAAATTTAAATAATTGTTTTGACATCATTAATGGGCAGAGTGCGATAAGTAGTTTGTGATTTCCTTAATTACTTTTTTACTTTTGTTGTTTTTGTTTTGATTTTATTTGTTAACATTGTGATATTTATTCAAACATTTGGTTCTCACAAATGTATTTAATAATACAGAACTTCATTTTTAAATTTCAGTAATGTCAGAGCTGTTATTTGAATGTTACGGAGTGCCCTCCCTGACCTACGGAGTGGATGCTTTATTTTCCTTTTACCATAACAATATTGGAAATACTGGACTTATAATCAATGCCGGCTATCACACAACGCACATAATTCCTGTTATAAAGGGCAAAGTCATAGCGAGGCATTCAAGAAGGATAAATCTAGGTCTGTATCGAAAAGCAATTTTTTAAATCTTTTTAACCTTAAATATTTTATCCTATTAAATTTATTTTCTCTGTTTAATTAATTTTTATCATATTTTTTATGTAATATTGTTTTATAAAACAAAAAAATTGAAATTTAATATGAAATAAATGCAATATAATATTTAATTGCATTGTCGAAACATTTTGTTGCTGCCCATCTCCATAAGTACATACATACATATCTTTTATTATACATATATAATATACATTATTATACATAAATTAGTACATATATACATACAAACTTTTACTTAATAAATTTCCCACATACTACTGTGGTGTGTCATCTTGCTTATGTTCAGGATTCTCATTTAAAATAGTCAAATTGGCGGGCCAATGGGCAAGATACTGGCTTCTCATACCAATTTCAGGTTCGATTCCCGGTTTGGCCACATTACATCCATCTGATTTTCTCAAGCCTCGGTGTTTTTGTAAAATGTTGCTATATAATTGGGCTTCGTGGCTCTTCTCTCTTACAAAATGAACATGATTTTATTTACTTTTGTAGGAGGTTTCCAAATAGTGAGTTATCTCCACAAGCTGCTGCAGCTTAAGTATCCAGTGCATCTGAATGCAATAACTCCGTCTCGCGCTGAGGAGTTATTGCTAGAGCATGGCCACATCGCCCTGCACTATCAGGAGGAGATGAAACTGTGGACAGAACCCGAGCATTATGAGGCCAATGTCAGAAAAATACAACTCCCTTACGCTTTGCCAATAGCCAATCCCAATTTATCAGGTACCATAAAATTCTAAGACGTTTATTTTTATATTTTATATTATTTTTGTTAATCTTTGACATGTTATTCAAAAAAGCTTTTTTTTCTTTTTCTTCTACCCATGTTATTTTTATTAAATTTAAAAAAATATTATTTTCCACATATTGTGGATGAATACATATATTCTTATGCACTCTAGCAAAAAAAAAATCTGTGAATTCTCTAGAAACTGCGCCTCATCACATATGAATAAAAAATTTAATAACATAATTTCTATTATTCCCTCACCACACACAAGAATCTTGATTCTTTTTGGTGAGGTATAACATTTAATAATAATTTAATTGTTTATATTTACTAGTTATCATTGTTATAAAAGAAATCATATGTATTATCTATTAAATAAATAAAAAATTCTAAATGTGTTATTTGTTGTTGATAAGTTTTCTTTTGATAAAACAGTTGAAGTACAGAAAGAACGGAAAAAAGAAATGGCAAAACGTCTGATGGAAATAAATGCCAGGAAAAGAGAGGAAAAGCTGGCAGAAGATGAAGAACAATTAAATCAGCTTTTGGCACTTCAGGTACATGATTAGCATGTATACATATTATGTTTTAATTTTTCTTAAAAAAATGTAATACTCATTAGCCTATGATGTCTATGATACATCCTCTTACATTATTTAAATACACTAAGTGCACTAATTAAAAATACAGTTTTGGAATTTTCAAAAGCTTTTAACCTCAAAATGTGATTCATAAAATTTATTTCTGAGTATCCAACTGAAAGATTGTTTGAATGCCGGGGAAAGGAAAATTGTCCTTTATTTTCCTTATTTATGCTTTAGGATTTACTGGAAGAAGGGGAGGAAGATGAATTTTACAGAGCTATCCAGTCCTTTGATATTAAAAACTATGAAGAACTTCAGGTGAGGTTTAATCTTTCAATGTTCTTTTAATTTACAAGTTATGGAAAAATCAAATAATTTTTTTATTAATTATATAACGACATACGTACATGTGAAAACTTTGAAGTTGTTCATTTGAATTGAAATAATAAAATGTCTTGTGCATTTTAGCGTCAGATCAGTCAGCTGAATACCAGGATTGAGAAGATCCGACAGAAAATTGTAGCCGCTGCCACTAATGAAAATGATCCAGGATTGTTGATAATCGATGATAGAAGCAACGCTGTCACTGGAACCAGTAAATTTCAGCCACCAGCTGATCCGGCTATTTTTATCACTTGGTTGGAGGATTTTAAGAAAAAGGTAGTCAGTCATTTATATTTGTAAAATATTTATATATAGAACAAGTTATAACTGCTGGTTTCAAACGTTTCATATTCTGACTCAATTCAAAAATCGACAAGTTTTTAATGATAAATAATTTACATTCACGTTTGTGTTTTGTAACAGCGTGCAGAAATCCTGTCGGCCAAATACTCTCGCAAGCAGCGGCGCCTCGACATGGCCCGTCGCAGGACTGCTGCCGCTCAGGAAAGGATGCGCCTCATCTCGCACCTGGCCAAAAAGGAGAAGGAGAATGATGACTTTGGCATGAGGGATGAAGACTGGGATGTCTACAAGACTATCAGCAGGGAAGGTAGGACACACCTTCTCATCGTCATCAATAATGTAATCAAGTGTGTGAAATGGCAGCACTGCACTAAATTATAATGTTGATCTTCTTATTTCCGAGTAACAATGTGGCCCCATTCTATTGATATATATACAATAAAACTCTAGAATTATTAGTATCTAGACTATTATTATTTCTTCATATTTGTACTATAAGTCATATATCAAAATAATTCACTCTCACAATATTTATACTACAAATATAACAGCGGCGTGCAGTAGGCATAAACATAGGGTATTCTATATATTTTATTTAAAAATATATATACACATATATACAGGTATATATGTACATATTTTGTAATTTTTTTGTATATAATGAACTATTCTGGGTAGCTTTAATCCACAAAAACAACTGCACTGTAAAAGAAGTATTGTAAACAAAAATTTTCTAAACAAATAAATATTTGATATATTATAATACAGCAAAAAATTTCAATATATTTTGAAGACGATTTATATATAAATGGGGAATAAGCCTAATTTCAAACATACTTTTTTTTTATAAAAATAAATCAAACATTTTATGATATCATCGATGGCAATGTAAATAAACATTTTCATATTGCGTATAAAATATTTGAAAACCTACATTTTACGAACTTTATAAATTACCATAAAATAATTAAGAAACAGATTGAATTTGTACTGTTAATTGTAATTAATGAACTCAGTAATTCAAATAAAAATAATAAGAGAAAAGAACAAATGTAGTCAACATAATATGTGGGGTATAAAAGTAAAATAATATCCAAAAAAAATTAATACAGTCGAGGATTACTAATTAATAATGTACTGAATTCGAGATTTTATAGGAAACATAGCCCATAAATTTATACAAAACATGATTTTAGAAGGGATAGATACATAAAATCTAGAATGCAGTACATTTTCAATTAGTAATGCGCGGTGACTGCATTCAAAACAAATTTCTTGGATATTGCTGCCTTTGCTTTTATACCCCACATATGTAGATCATATTGTCACGTGTCATCAAGTTTGTGTTTACTGGGGTATTATGCCGTGTTGTTACGACCTTTCGGGCCGACGTTTCGGATCCCATTGCAGGGTCCATCATCAGGGCTGATGTGTTGTCTTGAATGTTGGTGTTGTGGTTAAGTATCGGCTTGCAATACCGTGCCGAAGTCATGATGTGTTTGTATTGTGTTGTATGTATGATTCATCTGTTGTCTGATCACTATCTCTGTGAAGTCTGCGATGAGAATGACTTTGAAGCGCCGGATACCAAGATGTTTTTAATTTGAGACCATCATCTCTATTAATGTTTATCGGATGCTTGTAGATTTCTAGTGCTTCCTTGATAAGACGCGCATTGTTCCGCACAGAACAGGCAACAAAGGTGCGGTCCGCTGATTCCGCTTCAGAAGCCTTCGGGATGTCTCACACAGCACGGGCGCACCGTGTGAGCAGCTGGAAAAAGAGCGATATTAGTACACGGGAATGTGCACCAGAGGCGACAGCAAAAGAATTTGCTTCGAGCAAAATGTCTAAACTCGACGAGGTCGTCAAGAATAATCGTCTTAAAAAAGACGGTTGAACTGCGAAGAAATACTTAGCTTGGCAAAATCAGCGCCAGCGGTCAGCACTCCGCAGAAGCAGTAGGTACCGAGCGTGAATGTCCGCTCAGTGTCAGCACACCGCAGAAGCAGTAGGTACCGAGCGTGAATGTCCGCTCCGTGTCAGCACACCGCAAGGCGATCGCCGCCGATAGCAAGTACCGGGCGTGAAGCGAGAGCGTTCGGCGTTAGCAGGCAGCAACAGCAGATCTTGATGACGTAGTTCGGCTCGAGCTCGAGAGCGGGCGACGTCAGTAGGCAGCAAAATCGTAGGAGGTAGTCGGGTGAGTAAATGAAACACACGTGAAGGGTTTGCCACGGCGTTTTAAACCAGACTGAAGGCCGGTCCGCCTTGAATGCGATATTTATACCCTCGGCCGGGACCAGGAGGCCCCGGCCTCGAAGCCAATTAAAACAAGTTACAGTTTGCATACAAATGGCGCGTTTCGGCCGCTTATTTCTACTACATATATTACAGTTTTTTAATTATTAAATTAAACGCACCTCCCCCGGAGGATTTACATATATGTCATTACATTGACTGCGTCTCAATAAACAGTCTGACATATTGCGTGGCAACCTTGAGACATTATTATTAAAGCAACAGTTAAAATATATCTCATTTTCTGGCCCGGCGGGCTATGAAATTTCAACAATTAAATCTCTTAAAAATCCAAATTAACTTTTAGGTTTAGTTTTTTGTGTCTATTATATAGAGTGCGTCGCAGCGCATCTGTTGATATATCACACTTTATTGTAAGTCGCAGCTTACTATAGTTATGAATTTTTAAACTTTTCAACAAAAAACTAATTTTGTAATTTATTCAAAATTATTTGCACATATGAGTGTGTATATTCTCTAGATAGGTCTTGATCCACTGATCATTATGCAAAAAGAATTATCAAAATCGGACACCTCTGACGGAAGTTATTCCGGTTTGTGTGTTTATATGAGCTTTTGTATGGAAAAAACCCAGCCCAGTATGTCGCTCATAAGCGGCGGCTGGTTTTGTGTTGGTGGTGTCAGACTTATGTTTCCATATTAATGTGATTGTGATTCACTCATTAATAATGTATTTGAAAAAGTATTTAGATTTTTCCTTGCCATAAAAAATGTATGTTTTTTACCAATGATCTGTTGGCAATCTGTTATGCCATACAGTCAATCATTTATTGTGTCATCTGTAGACAACTTTTTATGTCTTACAGAGTGTGTGCATGTGTGTGACTCTACTACTTATCTTTTATAAGTGTTGAGACAACTTTAATGTTGCTTATCTGGCAAATATGATGATAATAGGGTACAAAGTGCGCCTTGTGCGCAAATAAAAACATCTCCCGCCCGCTCTTTTTATTAAAACAATGAAAATGCGGTATTTTATTACATAGAATTGTGATTCAGGTCCATCTGAAATCAAAAAACCATTAATTTCCATCATATTAGAGAGCTCTGAAATGTTAAAAAATCAGAACATTAATATTTTCACATAATATTTTCAGTAAAAACATACACATTTCAGATCATGCACTCTAACGCATTTCCATTGTCATCAGCGGGATGCGCTCTCATGGAGCTGAGGCTCCGCATTCGCTCATCCCCTCTCCCGGGTGCCGCCGCCTGACGCCGAGACACGTATAAGGACAACCACCGCGGCCGAGAACTCGCGCGCTGTCCTCGGCACGGTACCCATCCTCAACCGGGTCACGGCGATCGGCGTTGGCCCTGAAAGGGGCCTTTGCTCTGCTTCATTCACATCAGAAATTTCTATCATTTATATGACGTGATTACGTCAACCACAGAGCTCGAAAGTTCGGTTGCCTGACGGTAGGCGCAGGCTTTGTCCTGTCCGTAACACGCATGGTGACTCTTAGGCTTTCCAAGGATTTTCGGTTCGAATGCAAAATGATGGCCGGTATCCAGAAAATGCTCAGCCAGTGCTGATTTTTCTGGATGACTGAGTTTGCATGCCCGTTTGTGCTCGTTAACCCTTTTGGAAATGGTACGCGCCGTTTGCCCAACGTATACTTTATCGCAGTCTTGACAATCGAGTCTATACACACCGTCTGTTTCTAAGCGATCTCGATCAGCGACAAGGATCGACGCTCGATCGGAAAGACGCTTATCACTATTAAATGTAACGCTATTCCTTAAATTAAACAGTTTTGCAAATTTATCACTCATAAATAGACACTTTATATATGCTTTAACACTTTATTCACTGTTCATTAGAATATTTCATCAATTTCCGCACTCATTAATTTCGCTTCGGTTTATTTCGCTACATAAGAACTTTCTAGAATCGCTGTCGAATTACTGTTCGCTTGGCACCACTGGCTTCTCGCAACTCGCCGCTATCGCTCGCTTGGCCGGCCTGGCCCGCAGCTCGCGGCTGCCTTTGCTTCTATTATCGCTGTCAACGCGCACGGAAAACAACTCTCTTTACTCCCGTGTGCCGTATTTATATTCACTAATGTTCTGATACCGAAATTCTGAGACGTTTCCCGCGTTTTCGAGAAGTTCCTCGCGTTTTCCAAACTTTTGGAGATGTTTCTTGTAAACCGTAGATTATGCTAGGCCATTCTGGAATCTTCGTTAGTATTGCGATTATTTCAAACAACTGTCACTTGACATGAGTGTGTGATTCTTTTTAGCCTTGTTACAATATTTTGACTTGACTGTTGAAATTCACCAAGTTGTGTGAAACCAACTATGAAATTTGTAAGAATGTCATTTCTGCAAGTGACGTGCGCGCAGTTCTCACCTCACATTAGACCTTTCGAAGAATCACGCTATTCTACTAAAAATTTACTTGACTAATACAAAAAACTCGCAGACATAATGATGGGCGAATATATAATTATATGGTTTTATTAGGAAAACAGTTCAGGATGACTTTTTTCTCCATTTGACTGGATCTAATAAACAAATCCGATGCGCGCAAACAAGTGAGATAGAATAAGCATTGACATGAACTTGGATACAGAAACATGGGAAATAAAAAATCTAGCCACGAATTATGACTAGAAGTTTAAATCAACTTTTTCTTAAGATAATGATTATTTAATTAATATGTACATATTTGCTTCCCAGATCATTACTAATGCACAGCTTTTTTGCTTGTATGCACTGCACGCCACTGAGGAATAATATCAAAATGATTATTTTCCATAAATCACGTGAATCAGATGGGTTTTCAAACTTTCAATAGGATTGACAATTTGTTTTGTGGTTGTTACAGGAAATGATTCCGATTCAGATGCAGAAAATGAGAAGTTGTTAGAGATTGATAATGTTCTCAGAGAGTACGACCCACTGTTTGGTGGGGCTGGAGGAGCAGACGGAGCAGGAGGTGGAGTCTCTGAAGCTCATCAACTTCATGTCGGAATAGAAAGATTGAGGTTATATGCAAATTCATAATACTTAACCTAATAAATACTTAACCTTTAATAATATAAAGGAAATATGTGTACAGTACGGCCACTGTATGATGGCACTTTTGACGTTTAGACTTACATGAAGTTTCGTAATTAACGACAGCTAAACATTGGAGGACAAATGCTATACTTTATTGCGCGAACGCCAGAGTAGTGATGTCCATTAAATATGGAATGAACGAAATGATTCAAAATGTTATAGGATATTGATTGCCTGTATAATATGCGTAGAATACTCAGAATAAGTATCCAAAATAACACAACAAATCTGACAGATCGATTGTGCCCTCTAAATATGATCTTTTTCTATGGCTTTATTAGAGGGCAAAGAAAACGGCTACAAAACAATGAAATATTTAAGTTTGATTAAATATTTAATGAGATATCTTAAGAATGAAATATTTAAAAACTAGATAAGACATTTGTAAATGTAATATTGAATAAAATTCATGTTTCGTGGTTTGGATATACAGGAAAGCTTGTGCGATGGGGATAAAGTCATTAAAAAACCGCGCGAAGCGCCGCGGACCATTACAGAATGGCCGCTATATTGATGGAATTAATGTAAATGTCCTGCCTCGAAGAGGCGAGGAAGCAAAAATACATAAGTATTTTTAAATGCCAAATGAATTCTTTTATGTGATATTTTAAAGTAGAAATGAAAATAAATAATGTTTTATCTGAGCCATCATATGGGAGAGTAAATATCTTGGCAGCCCTGCAAAACTCGGCGGCCGCGCCGACCGTTACAAGTCACGCGGGCCAGTGGAAAAAACCCGGCGCCGCCACGGCGGCCCCGGGCGGCTGGGTAGGCCGCCAGCCGATATTTTTGAACTCGGATTACGGACCTTACAGATGTCCTAGCGAACTGAAATATTTTTTATCGTGTTCCTCATGTGAACATCTATGGGAATGATATGTTTTTACATATGGGAAATTGCGCGGGCGCACTTAGTTTGTTGCGGCCCACTTTGGATGCCTATTACGCAAATTAATATTTATCTGACATACTTGAAAATATCGCCAAAGGATGCGGAGAGTGATAGTAATGGGGATGACCAGATTGAAACATTCAAGTAAATATTTTTATCTAAGAAAAATGTGTTTAATTATTCTTCTATAACCTTTTTTATGTACAAAGACTTTCTCAACTCACACCGTGCGACGAATTTTTTTTTCGACTGAATTATTTCATTAATGATTTTAAGTGTGTCACAACACTATTACGATCTGTCAAAAATGCCATCTTAAGATGGCTCGAGTATAATTTCCTAATAATATAATAAACCAGTTGCATCAACTTGGCGACAACAGTTTAAACTGTGGTTCTTTTTTAAGCCGTTTTCGGTGTTTTAAAGACGTCTATCATCAAAATTGTTTTTATTCCATTTTCTAACATTGTAGTGTCGAAATGTACAATATTATGTAGGATTTCACACAGATTTTTCTGACGATCCACCGATTCTATGGTATATCCTTAACAGGAAAAGTAATTTATTTAGCCTTCGCTTATTTAGATTTCGCCGCTACGCTGAATGAATTTTGCCGTTAGGCATAATAATTGACAATAAATTTGTTTTCTACATCTTATAATGCATCCGGTTTTGATAACTTTACATTTATATGCCACAGGATAAATGAAAAGGTGGGGAGGTGATGTATCTGGCATACTGGATTGTTATTAGGATAAGCCATTCCAACACTGTAGTGAAATAATTTAATAAAAATGATTTTGATGATGTGTCAAAAATCGCACATGTTCAACAGTTTAAGGAGATTTATAGTTTAAACTGTTTTCGCCAACTATAATACAAGCTTACACAACCGGCCCTAAGTATCCTGTAATTTAGTGAGGAAATAATTTGGTTTCAGATCGTGGTTAAACAGGTTACGTTGAAGCATCAAGTTCCTTAATCTTTGGGGTGTTACAAATTTTCATTAGAAAAAAAATACAATAATATATTACACCTATAACATTGGTAATACATAATAATACGACTTCTAAAAAAAACTCTAAACTTCTAATAAAACTCACTTCTTCAAAATGTCACATCTGTAAAGTGCCCTTGAAGTGTCTATGATGCAAAAACGGCGGTATAAAAATTATCACAAACATAGCGTAATAAATTCATCAAAATAAACATATCCAGTGCAATAAAATAAAGAGGAATCCATATTTAATATCCAACATATAATTTCAAAATCACTTTTTTTTTATTTCTGTAAGATACATAAATGCATGTTATTTAATAATCAACCGAAATAATGTGAACTGATTAAAATGTATGTTCACAGGGCGCCAGAACTGCTGTTCCAACCGTTTATGATGGGAAATATAGAAGCTGGCTTGGCCGAAACATTGGAGTATGTCATGAAACAGTTCAGCTGCGAAGATCAATTGCAGTTGGCCAATAATGTGTTTGTTACCGGTGGTTGTGCAAGATTTTCAGGTACATTATTATTTGTGCTGAAAGTAAAATATGAATGATGTTGATGTCAAATATTGATGATGTTATAAGTACGGATGATGTGCTCTTGTCTTGCTGTTATAGTTATGCCATGTAAATCAGACGTTAGTTGCTCAGTCCCGTGTACTTTATTCTTGTCATTTTATTTATCCACATGTAATAATTGCCAGTCACTATACATTAGCATAGTCATTTTCACTCTTCATCGCAGGAGGATCGAGGGTCAAAAGCATCCATCTTCTCTGCCTCGTGCTATTTCCCTACTTATTGACCATAAGCCTTCATAAAATCTTGCTGTTTGTCCTAGCTTGGTCTAAAGCAACCTACTAGCCACTTTCCCTCTAGAGATGCTAACAAAATATGTCCTCGTAATGGTTCAACTGACATTCACAAGATGTATCCAAAGCTATCTCAATTGTCTTCTTTTTTTAATCAATGCCCATGACTGGGCAACATAATTCTTTCTTACATATTAATATATTTTGAGATATATCTATATATAGAAAATAAATGTAGGAGCTCCCCTATTGGGGTACTTCTCATATGGTCCATTCATATGACTTGAAGAATCGGATGTACCAGTAGTATTTTACATTCCTTTTATAGTGTAGTGTTGGTAATTATTGCCAGAACATGATTAACGTAACGTAATAGTCCTGCGCAGTGACAGAAGATGAAACTGTGTATAGAACCTGAGTGTTGTGAGGCCAATGTTTGAAAAATAAAACTATCTCATGCTTTGCCAACGAACTGTTTTAAAATTTGCACAGCCTCATGTTAATATATGGTCACCAGATAAGGATTCTCGCCTAGAGAGTAAGATCAAGAATCTAAGTTGCCAAAATAAGGTACAAAGTAACAAGCCTAGTGATGGTATTTCAATCAGTAATACATAAAACGGTGTTTCAGATTTTGTATTTAATAGTATCGATGATGATAACTGATTTTTAGCAATTTGATGGGTAACTATCAGTATTAAACAGTTACCAATCATCAATACAATCAGACAAATCTGTGATGACTGTACCATGAATAACTGGTTAAAATAATGGTTTAACCACCACTAAACAAATTACTACTGTTATACTATACCGTAATATCATACGATAAGCAATTCAGGCAGGCAGCTTTCATATATTATTCAATGATTATTTTATGAAGCATACTTATCCTGAAGTTAACATAATACCCAATTCCACCGAAATAAATAAGATATTTTAACCACTTTTTGACCAACTCCCAATGATTAAAATTGAATTTAAATCAATTCTTCAAACATAAATAATGCTTATCATAACGTTTAAATACTTCCTTCTCAGGTTTGAAAGAACGCTTATCACGTGAACTTCTGGAGATGCGACCATTTAAAACGCCGCACCGAGTGAACGTGGCGGCTGATCCGGCACTGGACGCCTGGAGAGGGGCAAGATCGTTTGCGTGTGATGAACAACTTCCAAACTATTTAATAACGAGACAAGACTACAATGAAATGGGTGGAGAATATTTCAAGGAGCATTACGCCAGCAATAAATATTTCAAAAGTCCCGCCCCCTGCATCGACCCGTCCCTTCTACCGTCCGTAGATGGAAACGTGATTAAAGAAGAAATTATCGATGTATAATCTTTGCGTAATAACTGTGCACACATTAATGTGATATATCTTCAGGTCATTGGTCATGTATCCAATTCGTATAAGACATTTTCAGGAGAGGCAAAAAGCAACATTTTTCAATGTGATTGTGAGTTTGACAACCTGTTCAATGTTGATTCCACTATGGACAGTTGTAATTTTTCTTGTTGAAAAACTATCAAATGATAAAGAAATTACATTTTAATAAAGTTATTTACAAATAAATTCTATTACATTTCATTTAATTGCCGATGAATCTGTGTTTATTGGGCATGCCGATGAATCAGCGTTTTTTGATTGCTTGATACATACACATATTACAAATAAATTAGGGTAATATGTAACAAGCCTCTCGGCCACTATCTACTTCGCTAGATTAATAGAAATATATGTTTTAAAGTAGGAAAAAATTGTATTGTAATGTCACTTTTACATCCGTTAGGGTTGTTAATGATCTGTGTGTTAAAAAATAGAATAAACTCTTAAGAAAACAAAAATATTAACAATATTTAATGGTCTTCTTTGTGTAGTTTTCTGGGATATTCTGCAGTGTATATGGGACTTTTCAAATCTCCCGCAGTGGGATCCAAAACGTCAACCAGAGAGGTCACATATACATGACAGAATATCCCAGAAAACTAACTACACACAGAAGATTCTGAACGGCCATGAAAACCTGAGGATACGGATATTTAATGATGTTTGGGGTGACCCCTGACAGACTTAAAGGTTTGCATTTTTTTTCAATACTTCTAACTTATTTTCTGTAAAATGTTGTATAGAACTTCTTCTTCTTCTTCATCATCAGCCTTCGTCTTTCCACTACTGGATATAGGTCTCTTCCTTATTTTTCCACTCTTCCCTGTTGTTGGCTAATTGTAGCCATTTCTTTCCCCCCACAGCGACAATATCATCGGCCCTTCTCTTTTGAGGTCTTCCGATGCCTCTTTTATTTTCCCAAGGTCTCCATTTCAGAACTCTGGGAGGCCATCTTGTAGCATCCTGCCTTGCAACGTGTCCTGCCCATTGCCATTTTAGCTTCGCTACACGATCCATGATATGCACTACTCTAGTTCTGTGCCTAATTTCGTCGTTTCTAATTGTATCTCTTAGGCTTACTCCAAGCATGGATCTCTCCATGGATCGTTGCGTGCATTTAAGCTTTTCTACACTTTTCTTTGTAAGGGCCATAGTCTCTAATCCATACGTCATCACTGGCTTTTCAAAGGCTTTTCTTTTTAGGCTAATTGGGATCTCTTTGTTCTCGAAGATATGTTTGAGTTTGTCAAACTCAAACAAAGAACTTATATTCTGTAAAAAAGAGTATCACTACAGTAACTTATGTGGAATATTACAAATTCATTCGCTCTCATAAGAGGTCATGGTTTGAAACTTAATAAACACAGTTTCAAGCAGAATCCTTGGAAGGATTTCTTGTCCAGTAGAGCTATGCTTGCGTGGAATGATCTACCACCGGAATACCACCACTGTTTAAAAATGGACATGACAGACTCAACAAATGAATAATTTTGTGAGATCAGACATATCAGCATAGCTGCCTGTTTGATAACACCTAATAATAATAATAATAATACAAGTCAAATAAAAAGGCAAAAATCTTTGAAAAAAAATTCAAAGTTCCGCAAGGTTTTAATAATTTTGTAGTGATAGTCTAATGTTTTACTGAAAATAAGTTAGAAATATTGAAAAAAAACGCAATCTTTGATGTTGATTATCTCCGTAACTGTCGATATTTTACCCAAAGTGTAAAGAATATTTTCTATTAAGAAGTGCATGAAGAAGACTCCCCTGAAGTTTTTGCTACTACCTATGACACATGTATAAAACATTTAACACATTGTCAGTTTTCACTTGGTGACATTTTTCAAACTTTATGCATACATAAATAAAAAATATTAGTCTATTTTGTCTTCGAAAATTATAACAATGTTGTAAAAGGAGGGATTACTTTTAGTGATGTTATGAATATAAAAATAAATTTGATAAATGTATAATTCTGAATGATATTACAATAATCTCTTAAAAATAAATTAAATTATAATAATACGACAATGAATAATGATAAGTTTGATTCCAAAAAATGTATATGTATGTCATAGTGTTTTCCACCATTTTCCTTCGCCCACAATCTTGAGCTTTACTACCGGACTAGCAAGAATCCTGAGAATTTTTTTGCTAAAAAAAATTATTCTTTCACAAGAATTCATTTTTATTCATATTGGAAAATCTGTGGCTTTTCTATAACTGTCATGGAGCTTAAAATATATCAAGAATTTTTTTCAGTAAGTATGTACCTATTCCTTTTTAGATGTAAAAAAAAAAATCTTGTGCTTCGCAATAAACATTCTGGATTTAAATGTTGTGTTTCTAATTAAATCAAGTTATGTTTATCTTGCTAGAGATTTGGGATCCCATCAATTAGTTTTTTTTATAGATTTCAACAAACCACTCACTAATTAAATTAATGCTAAAAAAGTTCTTATGAATTACACAATTTTATCAATATTACCTATTTTTTTAAACCTTTCTATACTCGCGCTTTAGTCTCTCAGACCCGACAAATCAATTATTCATTGTTTTCTCAAAAATTAACATCACTTGGATTTTGCAGTTTTTAGTAGCTTCTTAATTTGTTTACACATTTGAGACATTATTTGTCACATTATTTGAGAACCGTTTTCTTTGTTTTTAGCCATTTTTGTCACCACAATGGAGAGAGAAAGAATAATGGCGCTGTTAGAATGTAAAGATTCCGATTAAAAATACGATGACAAGAGTGACAGCGAGGCGGAGGACGCTCTAGAAGTGCAAGAGAAAAATGCGGACGCTGAGCAAGAGGGTGATTCGTCAAATGAATTTGAAGAGGTTTCCCAAACGCCTGCAAACTATGCACTATTTTGACTAAGACAAAACGACAAAAATATTTTATAATTATAACCGCGCTAGAGGAACTAATCCTATGGTTATTTTTTGCAGCTTTATGAATGTTGCGGGGATAACTTCTTATATAATATATGGTCTTAACAATTTCAACATAAAAAGAAGCTGCAAGAAGATTCTGGAGACGCTTTCATATGATCTGATAATGACCCATCTAAAAAAGCGGGCATTAGTTTCAAGTTTACCAAGAACACTGAGAAAAAAGCTGTTAGAAATATGCAAACTTGATAATCCAGAACTTTCATCATCAGGTAATCATCAAGCGGATTGTTGTTCATTTTGTTCGTCAAAAAAAAAACGAAAGACACTATATAACTGCATGAACTGCAAAAACTATTTTTGTCTCCAACACGCAGTTATGATAATATGTTCCGATTGCTACGGAAACAACTCTAATAATGATTCATTCTTATTTTTATAATTAACACATAAAATAGTTTAATTTTGTTATTAATGTTTGAGTACAAAAAAAATGTTATTTTTTAAGAGACTGAGTTAAAAGTCTGTTTCTACCAAATAAAGTTAAAGTATTAATATTTTTCTGTTTTTTTTTTTATTCAATTATACCTCTTTCTATATAATAAATACCAATAATGCTTAAAAAGTATATAATTAGAATAATACAAACGAGTTCAAATCTCGGACTGAGACACCGTGCGCGAGTATATGTGTTATGCCGTTGAGCGTGAGTATACTAAGGTTAAATAGAGATGCGAATGCGGAATGCACGTCACATCAATATTCTTACTATTCTCAAAATAAGTTTGTGTAATGAATAAATGCGTGTGCTATGAAAATAGGACTAACTTGCTGGTGGCTGGAATGGGGCTCGAACCACCGAGCATCAGATCACTGGGCGAGCGTCATAACCACTACACCAACAACCTACTCTTTTGTTTTGACATTTTTTTGTTTAGCATTTGAAAAAAAAGTAACAACTGTAGGACTTTAGCGCACGTATTAATCCCGTTCCTTTCCGATCCTTGTACATTCAAAAGTCAAATAAACCAGGTAGGGTTAACCATTAATCCATGAACAGTTCGATATTTCATAATGTCAATTAGTTTTCTGAGAATTTCAAACACTTAATTTATGTGTTTCAGACCTTGTCCGCAATACATTTTAAAAACTTCAATCGAAAACGTTCTACACTTTGTGAAAAATGTGAATAGTTAAGCAACATTGAAGTTTTCATTTTTTCATTTCAAAAACATTTCGAATTATTCGGAACCCCGCTAACTGGAAATTCAAGGAAACAAAAAAAAATGCGGTGTGATTTAATAAGATAAGATGCCATGGGATAAGAAGCCCTTAATTCTATGAAAAACGTGTGTATTTTTACATTTACATGAAATTTGATCGGGCAACACTAAAGAAACAAACCAGTAATGGCGGCCGCTCTATCTAGAGTCCTGTCAAACGTTAATATTGGTCCATTATTTGCTTTTTCAGCTTCGCAAAACTTTAATACTTCATTGTCAATTGTTCTTGCACCACCCCGGACCGTTTTGAATGTTTTGAACATAATAATTCAGTGTATATTGGAAATCAAGATGTCACAGCTCACGCGCAAATACGAGATTGAACTGAATGACAGGGCGAGGGGTTACCGCCGGGTGCGGGCGGGGCGGGTTTTAGTACCCAAGTCGCCGCACGCTAATTTACAATGGTCAAGTTCTACAACGCAGCCAGTTGATAAAGCATACGCAGGATTCCCCAATTTTAGGGATACGAGGTACCACAAAATACATAAAAGACACGCCACACGAGTGGTCGTGATCAAAAATCCGCGTGCATTGTCAGATTTTTGTACCCTGTTAAAAAAATGTACAGAATTTTGAATTTCCAATTACGAATTACCGGGGTTTTAGAATTATCGGGGTTGATCAATTACGAAATTAACCCTATTCATCTCTCAAATCAAATACTGAATTTCTCACGCGTGTCCTGAAGGTTAACATTATATAGCAACTCGGTGATGTGTACTGAACGTATCGCACTTTTTTTTCTAAAATGTTGTGTCAAACAAGATTTTCAGATCTGTGCTTCAATGTGTTAAAATAGTGCACTTTGAATGAGATATCTCCGTCAGGAATAACTCGTAGTTGCTTAATAATCTCTCCTACACATGTTATTTCCTCCCAGTAAGTACATGCATGAAGATAAATAAAATTTATCTACAATGTCCGACAGAATATTCGGATGACTAATGTTTTAGCCATCCGAATATGTAAGGAATATTGCAATAATTTTGTGCCATTTTCTAAATAAAAAATTGTTTATTATAATATGTTATTTTATTCAACAAAATTGCATTCCAAATGATGAATAATATACTCTTTTTCAATATTCAATAATGCTTCCGTGAGGCGTAGGAATTATTGTCAGTACAGTGGCCGGCAAACATCTTGAAATTCTGCGGCGTAGTGGGGGGACGTTTGCGCATCTACCTTTCTACCAACGAGACCCAAATTTCGTCTTCTGCGCATTCCCCCACTTAGCCAAAGAATTTCATGAAGTTTGCCGGCAACTGTACAGTTGGAATAAAGGGTAACGAATGATTCTTACGGTTGCGAACAGTAAAAGGGGACCCACCACAGACCTATGGCCGTTCTACGAGCAAAGGCTTCCGTACCGGCCCTACACTTTTTCCATCCTAAACTTAATGCTAAAGCAGTTTCATCTAAGCACTGACGAGGCAAAGGCACTCATGCGACGCGGCGAGGAAACTGCAGTAACAAATTGTCTCTGGGATGCATTATGAAAATATTAATTTATTCAGGGAAAATAACAAAGCACAAAAATAAAATCACGATAAATAACATAATTAACGAACAATTCGGCCTACGAACAAAATGTCCGCCAATAATGCTTCGGTTTTCCTAACAAAATTTCGCTTTACGAACAGGCAGTCACATGTTCCGCGGAATTAGATCTCAGCGCGGAAATTAGAGGGCGTGTAAAGCCCCAAACGTAAGAAAATGCCTCCAAGAAAAAATAAGCGATTCTTATGGGAATATTCGCTCACGTTGAAGGTCGAAGAGAAAGAGAAAGACCCCCACTCTTTGAACCGACTAAGTGGAATAAGCTACAGGCACTTCTCTGGTGACAGATTTAAGATCTGTAGAATGCCAAGAAGGCTGGAGGAGGATAGTCAAGATGGTGATTATTTTTTGTATCCCGAAAATCCCGACTGAAAAACCTAAATTCCGGGATTGCGGGACCAGAAAAACGTTCGGGATCCCAGGATCATAATCTCAAATCAGGACAGACGAGAATGGCGCTCAATTCTCTCTGTCTCTTCCGCGGGAAACGTAATGGTAAGTTAGTTGGTTAGTTAGATCTAAGGTGAAGTGTAATCAGGCGTGTGCAGTGAATACATTGATGCATGAATTTACGTAAATATATATTTTGAACAAAAATCTAAATTGAATATTTATCTGACAGAATATTATGCAGCTATCTGCAACCCGTCAAAATTGACACACTTTTATGTGTTTGAATTTCAGATTACATTAATTAGTTGTTGTTATTATGTGCTATGGGTATATAAATTAAAACGCACAATTCTCTTATACAAAGTTTTTTTTTTATAAAATATGTTGGCAATTTTTGGCCAAATTGCAAATGTTCTCGAAAAATGCACCTTGATACAGGGTATTATCATATAAAGAATTCAATATACAGGGTGTAACAGAGTTAGTCCACAATACTTTACAGCTGGATTCCTGCCTAAATTATTAGAAGTCGAAAATTTTGAATCATATTACGGCGTTTTTGTTTGAAAATGTGGGTTTTTATTATTCATTTATTTTAGAATGCATATGCTAGACACAATTTTTTAGGAAGATAGAACCTTTGTTCTTATATAAAGGTAATAAACTGAGCACTATAACAATAATTAAGAAAATAAATGTTGAATATTAATAAAGTTACAAAATGTTAAATTTTCTACAAACTTTTACGATTTTTTGACGATTTTAAAACGCTTTTCATTCATATAAAGAGATGATTTTATATTGTCAACCACTATTTAAAAGTAAGATTTTTTTACTAAAAGTACATTAATTACAATTTAATAATAAAAATTTAAAAGTATGAAATATGTCAAAAAATGACGCAGTTTTAAAATAAATATTTTTTAATTATTAAAACCATACAGAAATTTGAACCAGAATTTTTTGAATATTTTCACTTATAATTAAGAAGACAGGAGTCTACGGTCTACCTGTAAAGTATCGTGGACTAGTAGCTCTGTTGCACCTGTATATTCTCAAGTTTTCAAGGTCCTTCAGAATCTTATAGTTTTCTCGGTTAGAGTGTGTACGACCTTTCTAGTTGGTTTCGGATCCCATTACCGTGGATTGTGCCGAACACACCAGCCTCGAAGGTGGACCCTGCAACGGGATCTGAAAGGTCATATATACACGGCAGAATATCCCAGAAAACTTTAACCGGATGATACAATAGTGAAAATTTATAAATGCTTTACATTAGAGATGAAACGGATATCCGGTAACTATCCGGAATCCGGCCTATTTTTACTATCCGGACGGATACCGGATAGTACCTCAATATCCGGCCGGATACCAGATATTTATCCAATTGCGAAAATTTCAAAAAATTATCGCCAGTAAATTGATAAAGAAATATACTGCAGGCAAATAAAAAACCACACAATCATAGAAAAATTGTTATTATTTATTTAATCAACAAATTGGTTAGTATTCGAAATTAACCAATGGCAAATTAAGATGGATGAACACTAATTTCTTTGCATTTTGAGTGGTAAGCGATTGCGCTTGTTTTCGTAAACATGACCAGCTTTTAAAAAAATAGTCTTTCGCTCTATGCGCTGCTACAAGGAGCTGAAAAATAATTTCTGGCAAACTTTGTCAAATTTGGATACTGTTTTGAATTAGCTGACCACCAAATATAATGGTCGCGACTACGATCGATTCGAACTGTCTTCAAATAATAGTCAATCTCGCTTGCAATTAGGATATTTTTTTGTTCCTGATACTGACTATTATTTTCATTTGTCACTTCGTCGAAACAATCCCGAAGTGTATTATCCAATATTCTGTGTGTAGCACAGAATAAAAATACCTAATATGAAACCTATAAAATTAGAGAATAGACAATTCTTATAACTCAATTAATTCAAATGCAATTAGAAAGAGCGGAGAAACACATTTTTACTTTTTGAAGGCTTCGACAAAAATTATTTTATTAATACAAGTTATTATGCACAATATGCCCGATTCCACAAAAACACAACATTTCTAAAAAACTTTAACTAAAACTTCTGAAAACCCGATTTGATGCGCAAAAACCTCCTTGCCTTTGCCACTTTTTGCATTCTAGCATCTAGCATCCATCCATCATATTATACGAATAATTGAAATTACTGCGAATAAAAAACAAAAGGTAAGGACCAGCCTGACAACCTATTTAAAATGTGTAAAATCTTACCGATACAAAAACATCTTCATTACAAATTGACACTGGAAGAATACGCGAAGGACAAATTAAAAACTAAAAACTAGAAATAAAAAAATCTAATCTTTTTACAGAGACCGGACCAAACATTACGAATTCCAAAACTATTTAACATAAACTGCCGGACAGACTAGAAAATGAAACGTAATAAAAAAATTAGATATATATTTTAAAAATACTACAGTGAATTGTGAAATATGGTGATGATTTTAATTAAATGTATTGGTGTTGTATTTTTTAAAGGATTAATAAGTTAGTAATGTATTCTTAATATCAGGGTGTACCAGAGCCAGCAGCAGAAACTTTGCAGGTAGATTTCTGCCTATGTTATGAGTATAAAATGTTCAAGCAACCATGGCCTAATATCAATAGTTATGAAGATATGCAATATCAAAAATTGCATTTTTTTTCAATATTCCGTACTTATTTTTTGCAAAAAGTTGAATTATCATGACAGTAACTTATATCGATTATGAAAAATTAATTTGCTTCAATACAAGTCGAATAAAATGATAAAAATCTTGCAAAAATTTAAAAAAGTTATTTTTTTACGAAGTTTTTATCATTTTATTTAAGTTGTATAATCGATATAAGTTACTGTAATGATAGTTCAACTTTTTACAAAAAATAAGTCAGAAATATTGAAAAAAAATCCAAACTTTGACATTGCATATCTCCATAACTATTGATATTAGGTCATAGTTGCTTGAAGATTTTAGACCCATAACATAGTCAGGAATCTACCGGCCAAGTTTCTGCTGCTAGCTCTGGTACACCCTGTATAGCATAAATTTACTGTAATGTATTCTTGCGCACAAACTGCACATATGCAGTTTTGCAAGATGCTTGCTGTACACAATATAATATGTATCTAATTAGCATTAAGTGCTAAGTGCTAAATGATGTAGATAGGTACCTACTTGCATATTATGTCATCTGCGCGAGCGGTTAAATAAGCCTTTACATATTCTTTTTTTTATAGTGCCATCTCTGATCGGATATCGGCGATAATATTGCCGATTATACCCGTAAATAAACACCAGCACAACAAAACAATGTGCGTCGTATGCGCTGCTTACACATACTAATCCGATTGTCTTTCTTAAACGGAAAGAGGTCTACCAGTCCCTCGAGTTACGCAACCATGAGATGCAGCGTCTTCCTACGCTTTTTTTACCAATTATTTTCCCCCGGAGGATGAGTTGGTGTTAGTTTAGACTAGACTTTGGTGCTCTCATAATATGTCCGAGATACTCGAGCTTTCTTATCTTGATGGTCATTTCTCGGACTTTTCCTACACGCCGGAGAACTTCGAAGCACTCGAAAATCTATCCATTCAGGAATCTTTCAATATTCGTCTATAGAGCCACCTGAGCCACATCTCAAAATCCTCGACTTTACATACTAAAGAAGAGATTAAATAATCAATATATATATGTATATATATATATATATATATGTTTTGCTTGAGGTTTCCGCGAGCGTTATTGTATGTAACAAAAGGAACTTCTGGACTCCCTCGCGTTTTCTGTAAATGGTCTCCGTGAGAAGACCAAGGCCGACGTTTCGACACGGTATCACGTGCCATTGTCAAGGCTAAAAGGCCTCAAAAGTTACGGACTAGCCGTACTTGTTCGCGGGTGACATGAAAGTCTCCCACCAATAACAGCCTTATTGGTGGGAGACTTTCATGTCACCCGCGAACAAGTACGGCTAGTCCGTAACTTTTGAGGCCTTTTAGCCTTGACAATGGCACGTGATACCGTGTCGAAACGTCGGCCTTGGTCTTCTCACGGAGACCATTTACAGAAAACGCGAGGGAGTCCAGAAGTTCCTTTTGTTACATATATATATATATATATATATATATATACTCACTTACTTACCATCACGCCGTTTCCCCGTGGGGGTAAGCAGAGATGATAAAGCGCCAAACTCTTATGCAAGCTTGACGGTTGTTGAAGCTTCTAACGGGACCACCTTCCAGTATCTGGTTAATCTGGTCGTGCCACGTGTTCCGCGGTCATCCTTTCTTTCTGGCACCGTCAACACTCGGGTTATATATTTATCTTTCTTACCATTCTTTCCTCATTCATTCGATCAACAAGCCCAAACCACCTGAGCGACCCTTTTCTAATTCTATCAATTATGCTAAGATCAGCTTTACATTAATTCCTAATATCTTTATTCTTTATTCTATCATAAAAGGATCTGTCACACATACGAGTACGTCTGAGAAATCTCATCTCCACTGCATTCAGTCTACTTTCGTTCCTCTTCTGCCAGCTCCAGGCTTCACTTCTATACATCAGTGTTGGTACCAGAATTCCATTGTGTACCGCCAGTCTTGCCTAGGTAGATATATTTATATTTAAAATTATTGCATTCAAGCACCGTTCACCCTATTCCCTGCAGTCACTCTCCTCTCGATATCTTTCTCAACCTTCTCTCTTCTACCGAACATACCTACTTCCAAGTACACAAATTCATCCACTTATTCCGAACATTCATTGCCTACTAGTATTTCACTCGTCACACTTTCCTCGTTTTCGAATACCATCAATTTTGACTTATTTAGGTACATTCATAATAAGGTACGTAGTTTTAATTAACGTGTTCTAAATTGATTTGTTCGTACTGAAAAATATTATCACTAATACGCGATTACAACTGCCATTGGTACCAATAACTTTACAAACAGCCATTCGATTCATCTTACAGTATTTTACCTTCCAACTTAATTGATTCTGGATCAGTAAATTATATATTTACGTATGGAATTTTTTACATTCGCAAAACCAGTTTTGTCAAAATGCTTCAGGCTTTTTCGGACATTTTTGGTCGTGCTGTGATAGTTTACTACAAAATATTCAGTGACAACAACTCAACAGCTTGTTTTAACTGTAAATATGATTGCATTTCTGAAACAAAATTAACAGATATAGAAATATTAATCTTCCGGAAACGTACGTTATTTGTTCCTATCATTGCCAGATAATAGAAGATTCCACATCCTGTGAGTCTCGACGTTTAGTTGAAGTGCTAGTTTTAGTTTATTTACTCTAAGTATTAACGCTTTTCCGTCTTTTTGTAGCGACATTAACTTGCGGTTTTGTCGCCGCGTTTGTGACGGCGACGGGCGGCGGCCGAGGTTGGACATGTTTTAAGAAAAACTGCCTTCGTGAGTCGCGGTCGTGACTAATCACTGCGGTGTGGTTGCTCACCCAAAGGATTTCGTTTAAAATTCACAAGCGGGGTTTCATACTATTCAATCATATGCTGAATGCTGACTAATGTACAACTTTATCGCGTTGGGTGAGCGCGCGTCGTACATAGGTTCAGGAGACGCGCCAGAGTTCAGTTCGCTTAGAAGCTAATCTGGAGTTGTTTCCGTCGGTTATTATATTTATAGTGAAACTCGTGTCGGATAAATAATAAATAAAATAGATTATAATATAACAGTTCGAGTGATGACAGCTACAGTTTAAACCACCGCGCGATGCATCGTTCCGAAAATTTACATTGATGAAAATAATGCAGTTGAAAATGCGATTCTTTTTCCCTTTAAAAGGAACTGACACTAACTTACTATAAAAATACACAGTAAAATGGTTAATAGTTTTATTAGTTAAATTATATACACATTCCGCGTAATAATCCATTAGTTTTTTATATTTATTATTATTTGTGTTGTGTCAAGTGGTTTATTATGTTGGGAAAAGTAATTCGGGGAGGAACAGTTCGGAGTGGGCATCACGCAGCAGCACGGACGATGGCGATGTTCATCTCGCTGACCCTGGCCGGCCTGGTCCGGCGGGCGGAGTCCTTCAGCTACAACCTGGCAGCCAGGACAGTCTTCACGCCTGGAGAGAACGCCAACAATCATTCGTATTTCGGGTATTCCCTCGTCCTGCGAGGAGGCGACCGTCCTTTGTGAGTATTACTTCAGCAAGTGTATTCATTATTGCGTAACTCTTGCTCGACATGTGTGTATCCGTATGTACCTACCTACTTTTTGGTATTATCGGAATTATCTCGTTATTCTCAAAGTGTATGCAAAAATGATGAACAAATATTTTCATCAATTAGCATTATGATCACACTGCGAGTGACCTGCTAAAATGACGAGGTGTACCTACTACTCATCGATCAATATATAGAATATGATTGTATTAATAACTTTTATTTATAGCGTTCTCTTACCACATTAACCACTTGTACCTACCTACCTATACATTTGATATATTATCGATTATAATGGAACACACCGTTATCTATATTGAATTGTAATCTATTATAAACTATCACGATAAATTGTTAGATAAAAAGCAATTTTATTTAAGCTCTTTACTGCTCTTTACATTTATCAAAACACGCTAAAACTTGTTTGAAATTTTTCTTTCATTCTGGTTACAACTGCAGTAAAAAAGTTTTGATTATAAAGCAACCTTTCTTATAACTGGATGTCATTTAAAAACGATCTCAGGTTTTCACGGCCGTTCAGAATCTCGTGTGCAGTTTTCTAGAATATTCTGCCGTGTTAACTGACCTCTCTGGCCGACGTTTCGAATCCCATTGCAGGGTCCATCATCTCTACATGAGAGAGTACCTACTGGCATTTTCCTTGGCACTGCCCAACCAAGTTCTTCCAGGGTAGATTGGCTACAATAGTTTAGAGAGTAGAATGAGTGTGTATTTGATTACGCATTTTTATCAATTGTTACGCGGTATGATCGATAATACTGAAATTATACGGAGCATTTGTTTCTATGTTCCTGATAATTAACTTCGACAGGGTCAGCATATATTGTTTCACATTCCAATATACAGAACCAACCTGCTAATGGTTATGCCTATCGGAAGAGCTATTGGACATTGATCTGTTCCATGTCTCTGAGAGGTTGTTCCGAAGCAGGATTCTCCTACGCGTTTGATATGAATGATTTTATATAGGTATATTTTTTTATATTTGTTTTTGTTATTTATTTATTTCTAACTTATTTATAACACTTACGAATTAAATTCATGTTTGTAATGTAAATGTTATATTAAAAAAAAAAATAGTTGAATTGAATCAGGGCTGATGATGGACCCTGCTTAGGGATCCGAAACGTCAGCGAGAAAGGTCAGATATACAGTAGCCGGCAAACATTTTGAAATTCTACGGCGTTGCGCGTCTACCTTTCCACCAACGAGACCCAAATTTCGTCTTCTGCGCATTCCCCCACACGCTCAAGAATTTCAAGAAGTTTGCCGGCAACTGTACCTAGACGGCATAGTATCCTTGAAAACTGCACACAGAAGTGGATAAACTTATCGTGACCCGTGATCCTGATGATCCAGATGATTTTTTAAACATTGGAGAAATGCAAACATTGATGACAAAAAATGCCAAGTTTATCTCTGTAACTGTTGAAATTTCATCCAACAAGTGTAAAGGATACCTATGTACTATTCAAAATTGAATGAAGAAGACACCATGTATACAAAAATGTAAATTACGAGCCACGCCGGGCAGTAGAGTTAGTAATAAATAAAAATTTAAAACATTTCACTGTACCTAACTGTAGGTACCAACGACACCATTTGGAACTTTCTTAAAAAAAAAGGATTTTATTTGAGTATAAGTAATGATATAATAAACTAGATCATAGATAAGATAATACTGTAGATACGTTACAAACGTGAAATCTTGGAAACTCAAAAGTAAGTTACCTACCTAATTGCCTTGCTTGCATTCGTTATTGAAAGAACCGAAACAAAACGCCGACTACGTAAACTACGCAGAAAAAAAAGTCCCGGGTGAAAGGGAACAGAGTACACTATTATAAGAATGGGTAAGTATGTTATTTTACTCATCGTGACTTCAAATTACCTGATTTTTACGTAATTGCTAAACTTGATTATGTGATTTGCTGTCTCTTTCAATGCAATATTTGCTACATATGAAAGCCGGCTAGTGTGGGAATAACGTGTCTATTTTTATAATACGTCAATGAGTGTAGATATATAATTCCTGTGATTTTTATTTCACGTTTATAAAGGTATCTTATCTTATAAGATGCTCATTTAAAAATGGAAAAAAAAAAACATACATTTTAACATTGACTTATTATATCATTGCATTTTAATATATTTTATTAATTGCATAAGTTGCTCCAATGATATAATAAACTGTAGATACGTTACAAGCGTGAAATCTTGCAACTCAAAAGTAAGGTAATTGTCTTCCTTGCATTCGTTATTGAACGGGCCTTCGTTGTGATCAGGCGCGACGCCACGCGGAAAAAGGAACAGAGTATCGTACACTATTGTAAGAATGGGCATGTTATTTTTGTCACCGTGACTTCAAATTATCTGATTTTTCTGTCTATACGCAGAGCGTTTGTGTGCCGTAATTTGTTGTCTCTTTCAATGCAAAATTTGCTATTATACATAAGAAAGCCGGCTAGAATGGGAATAACGTGTCTATATTATAATACGTCAATGAGTTGCTCACTCATTGCCTGTTGCAAGTTTCACGTTACTTGTCACCAGTTGTACAGTTGCCGGTAAACTTCTTGAAATTCTTTGGCGTAGTGGGGGAATGCGCAGAAGACAAAATTTGGGTCTCTTTGGTGGAATGGTACATGCGCAAACTTCCCCCCACTACGCAGTAAAATTTCAAGATGTTTGCCGGCTAGGTACCTACTGCATGTTGCTTTTTGTTGAATTTGTTTCATTTCTTTGTTGTTAGTTGCTCGTTGCACGTCACCAATTGCAAGTTACATGTTGTTACCAGTTGCCTGCTGCCAGTTACAAATATTATAAACCATATATATTTTAAACATTTATTTTATTTCACGCACTTTAGTTACGCACTTTCTTGACACCCTTTCTTAAATGCAGTTTCATGACTCATTTCACACAAGAAGCCTGCATAAAACATATTCATTGTTTAAAAAAATCGGTCGAAGGTTAAAAAGGCAAACGTCTTTATATTATGTTGACGTGCAAAAGATGGCCATCTTGTCACGTGTACCCACTGTGTACCACAGAAGCCGGTTCGCGCGATGTACATGCTTAGCAAGGTCCGTTATTACCGCGCAGGTCAAGGTTCTTATTTCTGCGCGAGATTTTAATATTCACGAAAGAAAATACCAAATAATTATATTTATTGAAATTCTCTTGAAGTTCATAACAACAGAATAGAAAACAACTAAATAAAATGTCTCAAAGCGATTCACAATATTTTTAGTATGTTCTAAGAACACATTTACTGGATTTTGCTTTGTATTGATGTTTATAAACACCACGAAAAAACGAAACAATGTGCATCGTATGGACGGCTTACACATACTAATTTGATTGTCTTTCTTAAATGGAAAGAGGTCTACTTCATTTATATATACATACCTACAGGTCTACTTCACTAGTCAAGATTCATAGGCGCGGGAAAAAATTATAATTTATAAAAAGATTGATAAAATTGAAATCGTGATTTTTTAAATACGCACGTTAAGGTTGTAAAAACTATCGATGGGTTGCATCTAATAAGTTCCCCGTTGTAACTAGTAAGTAGGTACGTTGATTCAAGAATCACGGTGTCAAAATCACGTGGAATGTTGTAGAACGCAAGAACGCCTCGAGGTCAAATAATGAGAACTGGTATTTTCGGGTATGTGTCGCACTGCGTACCTACCTTTATATGTTGCTATTTATTTATTTTTTATTTGGGATTCAAACAGCTATATGGTTAAAGAAGAACAGAGTAGATAAATGATGTACTCATTTTATGTTTATAGTTGGTTTTTGATATAATTCGAGGGCCATTTGAGGTATTTGTATGTATGGAAGATTGAGGAGTAACCTGACAGCGTGACACTGTTGAAAGTTTTTGCTCAGATTTGCCTGCATCATTTAAATTTTAATAAAACGCGTCAAAAAATAATAATGATGAATCTAAATGCAACATATCTTATAATATATATATAGTAGGTCTATGTTATAATATGAGTCTCAATTATTTTTAAAAACTCAAGAAATAATCCTTCGTTATATCATTAATCCTAAATAAATAATAAAAATATATAGCTATATTTTGGCAGTGTAATATTTTTCTTTATTTCTGATCCAAAAATTAGAGGGAAATCTCACAGGCCAGTGCATTTTTTATTTAACTATAAGTACAGTCTGTTCAAATCTTTAATATAGACGACTTATGTGTTAGTGCCCATCCGGGAATTCAATGTTTGATTTGTCACAATACACTCTTTGATTGTGTTAGTTTGCTGTATGCGCCAATAGCGTCGGCAAAATAGACCAACACAGTTGTCAGTGTTTCTCTGGACGTTTAGGTGAGAGCACGTCACTTCATATTGTAAAAGTATAGGGTGGTTTGCATGTTTTTTAATGATTAATTTAAAAAAATAATCTTTATTTATTAATGATAACAGTACTCTCTTCTACAACTTGATTCGTATTTTGCTTTATTCTTCTTCTTCTTCTTATACTTCATTTTCAACTATTCGATTAATTGTTTACTTCATTTTCAGCTTTTTTTTTTTTAATTTCTTAAGTTGATTTATATGACACTCCTGTATATTTAGTAGCATTTTACACTTTATTCTAGTATTCTATAATCTATTACTAATTATTTATTATTTATTTAGGATTAATGATATAACGAAAGATCATTTCTTGAGTTTTTAAAAATAATTGATATTTATATTAAAACATAGACGTACTATATATATTATATGATATGTTGACACGTATGTTGCATTTAGATTCATCATTATTATTTTTTGATGCGTTTTATTAAAATTTAAATGATGCAGGCAAATCTGAGCAAAAACTTTCAACAGTGTCACGCTGTCAGGTTACTCCTCAATCTTCCATACATACAAACACCTCAAATGGCCCTCGAATTATATCAAAAACCAACTATAAGCATAAAATGAGTACATCATTTATCTACTCTGTTCTTCTTATACAGATAGGCGACAACAAAGATTGCATTCGTTTCAATATTTCTGACTTATTTTTTGTGAAACGTTGGACTTTTATTAAAGTAACTTACATCGAAATTCAAAAAATTCATTCGTTTCAATACAAGTTAAATAAAATGATAAAAACCCTGCAGAAATTCCTATTGGAATTTAAAGGTTTTTATTTTTTATTTGACTTGTATTAAAGGCAATAAATTTTTCATATTCGTTATTAGTTACTGTAATGAAAGTCCAACGTTTTACAAAAAATAAGTCAGAAATATTGAAAAAAAATGCAAACTCTGATGTCGTACCTTTATCCCTATTACTATTGATATTATGGTTGCTTAAAGGTTCTCGACTCACAATCAAGCCAGGAATCCACGTGTTAAGTATTGTGTACAAACTCTCTTACATCCTGAATATTAAGTAATATTTTATTGCTTTAATAATAATGATTTAATAACATTGCCAAAATATAACTATATATTTTTATTATATATTAAGGATTAATAATATAACGAAGGATCATTTCTTGAGTTTTTTAAAATAATTGAGATTCATATTATAGGATATTTTGACACGTGTGTTCAATTTAGATCCATGATGTAAACAAAGTATATTTTTATTAATTATATAATATAATATTAATAATGTAACCACAAATTCTTTTTTTTTTTGAGGAAACTTTATTTTACGTTTAGTTTTGTTATTTAGTTCTAAAAAAATGGAAATCTAGTAGTAAATAGGTACTCGCATACCAACTGCATATTAATAATACCCCTCTTTGAGTCGTCGTCCTCAAGATTGAGTGTGGTCCCCCTCGTCGTGATCAACTTGGAACACTTCGTTATTCAGGCCTCTCCGGGATTCTTGATCACAGCAAGGTGGACTGCTTTTCAAGGTGTTGTTGGTGGTGTGCTGTAAATACCCGATACCTTTTTTGTAATATTTGAATAATATAATGTATGCTAATTTGTTATCGGCGTGCGATTTCTAACAGACAATATATTATTGAATTAAATTTAATTAGATTTTATACTTATGCCGAAGAAACTGAAAATGTTGGTATCTTCTTCTCCCTGGCTTCATCCCAATTCACTGACGTCGTCGGCTGTTGGGGTCAGCTCTCCTTGTCCTCAGGCTGTATGTCCTTCTGTCCTGGATAACATCACCCAATTCGTGTCTCTGCATCTGACCATCCCTTTGCACCACCCACGAATTTGTTCGTATTCCTCTGGATGTAATTCGGGGAAGATCCATGGAAATCGCCTGGTTAAAACAATGTGAGCGGGTTCTCTGAGTCCAAAGCCTTTCCTTTACCTTGCTATTGATGTCTGTGACGCCCAGGCTTCCCAAGTATACCTACTAGATCACAAGTCTCGGAATCGAGCGTGAATGGAGTAACGTAACTGATAGGCTTATTGACCATTACCGACAAATCTCTAGGGCCGATTGTTTCAAGTTGGATTAAAGTAAAAGTTCGTTTAAAGCACAGATTTTTACGTTCTCCACCAACCAAACGATGCGTTTCCGTAAAAATCTTTACCTTAAACGAACTTTTATTTTAATCCAACCTGAAACAACCGAGCCTAAGAAGAGAAATCAAAGGCTCATCAGTGCTCACAATCTGTTAACCCTGAGAGTTATGGCAATGGGAACAAAGATGTGACTGAAATGAATGAACGCAATCACGTGAGTTTCTATAGTTTTTCTTTCGTGTGCAAAGTTACTTTTTGGGGTCTTCGTAATGATTATCAATTAGCGTATTCGTAAAAAAGTATTTGTATTTTTTGTATAGACAGTAATGACGACTTTTTCCTATGCGTTGTTTGCGATTTATTATGCGTCTCTCCGATACCTGTTAGTTTTATATATATATATACAAACTGTACCGTAGAAATAAATATAAAGAAACAATCCTGAAGAAGAGAACATTGTTCTCAAAACATGTAGGGAACCCAGGGCGGAACGGGGTAGCTAAGCTTTGATTACAATTTGTGAGAGATTGAAAGTAATATCACCATTATTTGTTAATTTGTATTTTTATTTACTTATTTCTCTTCAAAGAAACTAAAGCTAAACTTTTCTAAATTAATAATTACTATCAAATATATGTGTTTGAAAAAAGGGAAATTTCCCATTCTGCCCCACCCCCCGGGGCACAATGATAAATGAACCAGGGGCACAAGGGGGTACCAATTATTGACAAAGTTCGCAGATGAGACTTCGCAGAAGAGAGATTCATCACTGTAGACCAGCACACGCCATGTGTGCCTTTTTTTTTTCTTACAAACACCATAAGAACACCAGCCTTCATTAGACTTGTAGCACAAATCATGACAATACAAGCAGGCCGCGTCTTCTTCTTCCGAGCTTTCTTCAAATTCAGTTACGATTATTTTTGTTTTTTTGATTTTGTTTTCATTCCTTTGGGTTTGTTTTCTTTTGTTTTAAACATCAGTTTTTGTTTTAGTTTTCTTTTTTCACTTCTTTGATATTTTATATATTTATAATATTATAGATTCTTCTTATTCAGTCTTGTAATGTCGTTTGTGGATGTGATTGAAAATTTTGTGTCGGCAATCGGGCAGTGGAATCAAACATTCAAGAATTTCAGTGTTTCGATGCTTGGCAGAGCGTTGACAATGGACGTAGAAATATCTTCAAGTGTTTGAATAGACGACAGAGGGGCGACTGGTGCCGTCGGGGCGCTTTCTGTATTATTCTTTCAGGGTTCTCCTAGGGAATATCTGTTGTTGTTGGAAGAAAGTGAATATATTCTAGTTGGATGGCTAGATACCAGTTTTCACAAAGCCTATAATGGCTGCTCTGCTGCATTTAAGAAGACTTAAAAGCTGAACCACTTTTCCTGGGTGCGACGTGATCCACTTCCTTATTTAATCCTCGTATAATACAAGTTTAAACGTTTCACGAAGGCAACGTCCAATAGCTGTAATTTGTGGGAGCAATGGGGAGAGAAGCCCAATAATATTACATAATTGTCACGAGCTATATCTATTACTGCCAAGTTCTTTGTGTGTGACGTTTGAGTAAGAAGTAAGAGGACAGGATGTTCCTTCCTAGCTTTGGAAAACCGGCTGGTTTTTCTAACATATTTACGCAGCGTCTGCAGATCAAATAAACTTATATATTAGTACAGTTGCCGGCAAACTTCTTGAAATTTTTTGGCGTAGTAGGGGAATGCGCAGAAGACAAAATTTGGGTCTCTTTGGTGGAATGGTACATGCACAAACTTCCCCCCACTACGCCGAAAAAATTCAAGATGTTTGCCGGCTACTTTATGAGAAGTACAAATATTATCAGGGGCGGAACGGGGTGTACCCCATTGCGCCCCACTCATTGTGTCCCAACGTAACGTTATTTATAACGTAAGTATTATGGCCGTTATATTTGTTGGCCTTGAGTTATCACTAGACTTTTAGTTAGTCCAAACCTGTAATGTTAATTTCCGAATAAAGAATGGTGTATAGTGTGATTGCCTTAATGTCGTAGAGCAAATATTAAAATTTGCAAGCTTTTTCTCCTACCTTCGGTAAAATCCAAACTAAGCGCTCTCTCACAATATCAGCGACCAATCCGTAAGGCACAGCACAGTGAACTGAACGTTTTGTGTGAAGGTCACGCGTCTCTGTCAGTAGCGAGCCCCACGTCCCTTTCCCGTCCCGGCCCGCTACACCATTCCGCCCCGGGTTCCCCTAGGTAGATTGTATATCTAATAAAATGGTGAAAACAAAGTGATATTTGTGTTTTATTTTAATAATAATTTCGCCACAAAGTTCAAACCTTCACTCACAAGAAAAAATATTCTTCGAACAATAAATAATTATAAATAATTATACTTCCTTGATCGAGATTAGTCCCTACTTAAAGGCAAGTAAAGTGAAACCTTGAGGCGGCATTTTTAAGGGGTGGCAAAATAAACGAACCAAAAAACTGATACTTTTTTTATTATTTTAAAGGTGTGGATACAATGCAAAAAATAACAAAGTTTCGAAGAAATCCAAACATTTTCACAACAATGAGCTTAATGTCGAAAGCCGCGTCTTTATGTCAAGGAGAAATTTTATTTACTACCTACTATAAAATTTGATAAAATGTTTATCAAATTTTACTGTTTACCAAATCAATCAATCAATATATATAAAAAGAAACCCGTGTTTCCCTATCCGCCAAGTTTTCTCCACAACCACCCACCGGTGGTTATGGTGGTGGATAGCCCTTGGTGTCACATCGAAAATATGCGAGTTTGGTGGGGGTGGCTGGGCGTGGGTGGGAGTGGGTGACGAAAATGTGCCTTCTAGCCCATTGTTTTGTTATGGGAAGGCCGCAAATGCTTCAGATTGTTTCAAAATAGGCGTGCCGACTGTGTCGATGAGTCTAGAAGATTCCGTAAAAACCTGCTCTAGAAAGTTCTGGAAGGAGAAGGTTCTAGAAAATTCCCAAAAGGATATAAATATAAGGTTCTAAACTGAGTGGAGGAATGTGTCGGTGTGTCTAGAAGGTTCCTGTACATTAGATAAATTTCTTGAAAGTTCTGGAAGGAGAATGTTCTAGAAGGTTCGCGAAAGTTCTATGACGATCCAAACAGTGTACTAAAAATCTACGAAGCCGCGCGGGCACAGCTAGTTTTTTATAAAAATATAATACCTTATAAAAATTAAATACATATTTTACATCAATTAGGTACCTACTGCGTTTGTAGAAATGTAAGTGCAGCATTTTCTAGCTTGCCCAAAAGCGGCAAAATGAGACAGCTCTGCACTTGATGGATCGAAATTAATCGAAGTAGACTTTATTTTCCAATGATAATGATAAAAATAGTTTTTTTTAAAACAGGCGGCGTAATTAGAACAATGTTAAAATGGCGCCCGTCTGTTTTTGTTGTTTGTTGACTTTTAACTTTTTTACTCTCTTGACATTTTTAATCTTCCACTTACGATTTTTTTAATCCCGTGTGGTATTATTATTACGTAATTGACTTACTTCCGGGTGAATACCCCCTGAACCGCACGATTAAAGGAACTCTGAGTAAATCGATGTCAATAATACCAAAAGTGTTTTCTTATCTGATTAAATTTATTCCACGTATATTCAAAGTAAACATAGGTAGGTTGGTACATCGAAAATGACTCAAGCTACTAAGTGGACCGCGTCATGCCCTTCCGCTGATTCTGTGAAATTGTTGACTCCGATGAAAGATGTTCATTCCTGAATGAATCAATCCATTACACAGCTGCTAATAAATCTTTTGGTGGTCTGTATCTTTTGTTTCGAGTGGATTTTGCAACACCTTCAACAAGTTGCCCGATGACTTTATCGCATTATTTATTTGACTTCTTGGAAAAAATACGTAATGGCTTCAATTGCCTGGCCGTTGTTTAAGGAAACAGTTGTTGACGATGTTTTGTTTAAGTTGTATATGGTTAAATAATCATTTCTTCAGGATGTAGGTACCTACTAATTATATTTATTTTTGAAAAATAGTAAAATTTCAATTGATTTTACGTAACATCATTTTTAACAAAACTCTTCATCGATTAGAAAATTTAAGAACAGAAAAAAAGGTAAACCGGTTTGTATGAATTGTTTTTTCACTTAAGACACGCTCGTTAGTCTAGTGATTGTCCCGGTTGCTTCAAATCGGATCAAAGTCACGGTAGAGCCTAAACTCGAGTTTTTGGTAACTTTTTCCAAAAACGGGTTGTTTCAATTTGTGTTAAGCGAAATCTGTCAGAAAATTCTGAACGAAAATATGAGTTTAAACTCTCGATCAGAGATTAAATTAATCAAATTAATTAATTAAATTATTTTTATAAATCATGGTTTATTTAATTAAAATTAATTTAATTTAATTAATCATGATCCAACTTGAAACAACCGGGCTTTGAGGGCCGGATGTTTCAAAATGGATTAAAATAAAAATTCGTTTAAAGCATAGATTTAGCGTTCTCCACCAATCAAACGATCCGTTTCCGTAAAAATCTATGCTTTAAAGGAACTTTTATTGAACCAACTTGAAACAACTGGGCCTTAGAAGACCGCCAAATTATTCTTATTTTCATAGCACTTTTCTTCTCCACCGTTACATTATCATTTTCCAATAAAACGTCTTTTCAATATTGAAATTATATTTTTTGACGCGACACAACCGCGACGCCTTCTGGTGACAGATTACCTAAGGGGTTTTACTAAATAAAGCGGTTTGTGTCTTGACTAAAAAAATCTAATTAACCGGGAATTGTGCCCGCACCGTTGTGGTGCTAAGACGCAACATTTATGTCACTTAATAGATATACAGCTACATGTCCCAATGATGACTATAAATGCTTATTCCCGGTAATCTCGTGTTTTTATTAAATAAATAAATAATGATAAGGAGTAAAGTGGAAATTCTTTCGCTTCTATTCTCAGCAGTGATACAGTCGATTTTATATTCTTGAGGAAAAATATTATATAATTTTGAGGAGAAATATAATGAAAAATTATAATGAATTTACCCCAATTTTAAATAATTCCTTTATTTCATCGATTCAAAAGTTTACCACAAACATTCGGTTATTTAATTTTTCACACGAAGCAAACAGATTGTGGTGAGACATAATATCTTTATATAAAATACTTTGTTTGACACCACAACATAACTGAGTATTTATGGTAAATATTTGAATCGATAAGAGAAAGTAATTGTTTAAAATTAGGGTACACTCATTACAAAATTATTTTTCCTACGATTTTTTGGCACCACTTTATTGAGTTATTACCAACTAGTTTCACCTCCCAGCTAAGCCTTCAACAGGGTTCAATATTACTAATTAAAAATAGAATAACAAACAATCCTAGGAATGTAAATACGAGAGTCATTGAATACAAAAGATGCCTAAACAGTGTAGGCTATTCAGAATTCGATATTCATTTAGTGTAGATGTACTTCATAGAAATGACATAGGTATATCGTCATAATAATTTAGAAGTCTTGGAAATAAAAAAAATCATTAAAAATAAATAAAAATTATTTACTTGATAAACAATTAGATATATCGCCGAGCCCAATTCTAGATATGTTCCCCTTTCAATTAACTATACCCACCCATACTCCCTCTCTCACCTACTTTTATCGGGCATTTGTGACGTTCTGTCTCTTTCCTCTCTTAATACTTTCTTGATTGTTTGTGATTGTAATAACTCAATAAAGTAGTGTCAACCAAAGTGTTATTTTATTTGTAGATATTCGGTTATTTTTTTATTCAATCGTAGGAAAATAAAAATAATATGTGTAATGAATGTACCCTAATTTTAAACAATTCCTTTCTTTTGTCGATTCAAATATTTACCACAATTACCTACTAAGTTATTTTTTGCATTCAATTATTATTTTACAAATATTTTTCTTTCGATCGGTACATATACAGGCTTACCAATTATCTGGTTCAGTTCTATCAAATATCATTACGCATATCTAATTATTGAAAAAACAGTGTCAGGGATGGCGAACCTTTTTCTACAAGTTTCGCCCAGTTCTTTAAAAAAACATCTTCCCATCTTAGATAAATAAGTAAAATGTAAAAATGAAAATATATTTTATGATATATAAGTAATATGATAAGATAATATTATTTAATATTATAATAATATAGATGTCTCACAGAGACGGAGCTATTTATATGGAAAAGTATGTATGGAATATGGAAGTCTTTTTTGGGCGTTTACAGGGCTTACGAACTGTCCTTGGCGGATTTAAGTGTTTTCTTTACATAATTGATCATTCACGATTCCACCCCTGATCGACCACTCGACCTATTAAATTTGAAAAATTGTATATTATATGATATATATATGTACCTCGCTTACTTTATTTAAAACTACGCTATCGATATATATGATTGAAATTTGGTATTCTCATGAAACAGCAAGCGCTAAGCCGATTGCTTGCTGCTAAGCCCTGCGCTTCTGTTTTTGCGGGCGGCTATATTGGCGGCTTAGGCCCGGTTGTTTCAAGTTCGATCAAAGTAAGCGGTCGAGCAAAGCATAGATTTTTACGAAAACGGATCGTCTGATTGGTGGAGAACGTAAAAATCTATGCTTTTAAAGAACGCTTACTTTAATCCAACTTGAAACAACCGGCCCTTAGTGGTCATAAATGCCCGCTAGCCGGCCATCGGTGTCTGACTGTACTAGCCACTGTGCGGCCAATTGTGGCCACTGCGCGGCTATTTGTATCTGCAATTAGCTATCATTCATAATATAGATGATGATGATCTGTCGCCGTGGAAGCTATCAACTTTGAAACATTTCAAACAAAATGTTTGTTCTAATCTAAAAATTAAACGTCAAAAATTTTATTTCCCACAGAAAAAATAAAATTGACGTATAAAAATTAAAATTCCGAAGTACAGTAATCCCTCGCCACTTCGCGCTTCCTCTTTCGCGAAATCGCGAATTTTTTCACGTATGACTTTTTGTATAAGTTATATTTTTAAAAGTTCTTACTGCATTTCAGAATTGATATTTGATCAATAATTATGTATTCAAATATTTTTTTCAACGGCCTTACAAATGCTTGGTCCCTGCCGCTCCGGAATAGTTTTATATTTTACCACTTTTATAAAGTCTTGTACTAGTATAATGGTGACTAGGGGGGTTTATTTCGTGTCCAGAATGTTAATATTCTTATTTAAAGTGTAGTAAATAGGTTTTCTAAGCTCAGACTACGATATATTCAATTTATTAATAAAGAATCCTACTTCGCGAAAATTTGCTTATCACGAAAGAGTCTGGAACGGAGTAACCAAGATAAACTCGCTTTAAAATGACTTGAATATTAAATAATGTACCTATATATAATATTTCTAAACAATAAATAATATCTAAATGTTTTTTAAAATAAACTGTACACATCATAAATGCATACGATTTGTTTTTTTAAGCTGGCAATCGAAAACAGGATAATACTGTACCATAGATAAGATAATGTACTGTACCATGACTGTACCGCAGATCTAGCAATTGTGGCGTATGGATGCAAAACAGTTTGGCATCTATACGCCACAATTATAATATAGATGACAAAATTCACATAGTGTTTCAGATCTAGTCATTTAAAAAATATGGGCTGAAAATGTTCTAACATTTTTTGAAGAATTTCTGAAAAGAGCTACTTCAAACTTTGCAATTTTTCAATATTCTTACTTCTTATGTAAAATCTTCGACAATCTTTAAAATAACTTAAATCAAATATTAATGATTAATTAATTTCGATTCCGATAAAAAAAATATTAAAATTTTCAGAAATTCAAACCAGACTTTTTCTAAATTATTTCCCTTGATCATCCGCTCGGTCTTCAACACTCAGTTTTTGTTTTTGTTCACAAACATTTTTATGAAGATACACATAACAATTATTCAAATTACGTCGCGTATTCCCGCGAAAGTCACAAAATGACACCAGTGCAATAGAAAAGAGAACCCCCTACATGATCACCCCCCAAAATTCACTGCACCACACTTAAATATTCGCAGTTAAGATATATTTTACGGAAAACACCACACTTAAATATTCATAGTTAAGGTATATTTTACGGAAAATATTGTCTAGCCATATCTTATTCAGTAGCAGATTACTTACTACAGACACTCATCAAAGGAAAAATCTTATTTCTATTTCATTTGTATTTTAAAAAATGTATTCAACTTAAAAATTTCCCTTGCGTTTAAAAACTCTATCCCCATGTCACCGAGTGGTATGGGGATAAAGTTAATAATCGAGCCAAATTAATTAATCAATTGGAAAGACATACCTACAGAAAAATCAAATCCACGAAAAAATATTTGGCTGCTACCGGGCTATTTTTTCGTGGATTTTATTTTTCTGTATATCTTTCTAATTGATTAATTAATTCGGTTTTAAATGTCATAGAACTTCGTTCTGAAAAATTACAGATTCACAATAATAATGTGTTTTTGAATTAATAATCGAGTTTTCGAAAAAATACGATTGTCCTAGGACCAACACTTCAACGTTCAAGAGGTTCCCCTAATATACCTATAATTTAGACTGATAAAAAAGTACTGCGCTAATAATAATACCTTTATTTAGTTTAATAAGGGCCAAAATTTAAATAAATAAGGTGTATTGTACTACTGCATATTTTCATTTATACCTTTTCTTACTTCTCGGCCTTCTGCGGGATTGGCCTTCCTTAATCCCATAATCCCGGCATTAGAAAAATACTCCGGGATTATACTTACTAAAAATGGAATTATTAATCGTACAATAATTAGGTGTTTCATTTCCAGAATTGTTGTTGGAGCTCCGAGAGATACTTCGTATTATATTGGACATTCAACCATCAAGGACCCGGGAGCAATTTACATGTGTAACATATTACCCAACGCCACCACTTCAGTGTGCCAACAAAAAATATTGGACTTGGAAGGTTTGTAAATTTGTTCACATTCAAAATTCCCACGTAATAATAAATACATCAAGTGTTTGTAACAAATTTATTACAGTAAAACATCGTTAATTCGAAATACGAGGAACCCAAAAAAAACATTTCGAATTATGCGGAACCCCGTTAATTCGAAATTCAAGGTACAAAAAAAAATAATCGCGATACGAATGCGAAATTCGCCAAAAATCGTAAAATTCAAGAAAAAAATCATTAAGTTAGTGAGAAAGTCTATATATGTCAATAAATCATTTCGATAACGCAAAATTTATTAAGCTAATACGAAGACCGCGACATTTCTGTTATTAAAGTACCCTATATTGATTATATATTTGTTGATTATTTCAAAAAATTAATTTTGTGAAATAATATGTATTGATTTATGGTGCAAGGGGATAAAAATTATTTCTAAAAATCAAAAATCGCAATTCGATTGCGAAGATCGCTAAAAATCGTAAAACTCATAAAAAAACATTAATTTTGTGAAAAACATGTGTATTTTTTCATATTTCAATAAATCATTTCGAAAACACAATATTAATTATGCTATTACAAAGATCGCGACATTTCTATTACTAAAGTATCCGATATTGACATACTTGTTCGCACTTGCGAAAAAATCGAAATATTTTTTTTTATTAATTATTTCGGCTAAAAATTATTTCGAATCACGAATTACCGGGGTTTTAGATGTATCGGGGTTAATCTAATATGAAATTCATGTTTTGGGACTTGTGGGTTTTAAACATTCAAACATCGAATTATGGTGAATTTCGAATTATCGGGGTTCGAATTAACGAGGTTTTTCTTATACATTTCATTTAAATAAATAATCATATACTTACATTAAGTAAAACACTATTGAGACATAATTTTTTTAAATCTATATGTATTGAATTAAGAAGTTTCTGTTGTCTAAATTAAAGTATTACTTTATATAAGTAAGAATAACAAGTATATACATATGTATATTGAATCTATCTGAAGTGTATTTTAAACATAATGGTCCATTGATTTGCATACTCATATTCATATACATATTCACCACAGTTACAAAACCAATATGTAATAAATCTAATACATATTTATTTAATGGATTTTAATATGTTTTCTAATTGTTTTTTTAATTTTCTAATGGCTTATAGCAAATATGTATATTACTAATTAAAATATAACAGACATAGCATTTTCAAATAATTGTATTGTTATTTGTAGTAGTGTATAGCATATCATACTTTTTATCTTTTTTGCAGGATATCTGCACAAATGAATAGTTAAATACATAATAAAATTATTATGACACACTACCACCTCTCTATAAAAGACCAGTATCATGTTTAGAGAGGGTTACATTATTAACTTACTTTCAAATTAACATAGATCAATTAGAAATATAATATTTATTCTATCTAATTTTTATTCTAAGGATGTGCTAATAATTTTTTATTTAATTTAGGTAATACTAAACATAATCTAGCCAATGGAAAATCATACTATCATCGTAAAGACAATATGTGGCTTGGAATGACAGTCGAGGGAACCGCTTCAAATAATGGAACACTTGTGGTAGGTATTTTTATTTTTAATATAACTTAAGAATTACGTGATCTATCACTGCTGTTTCTTGTTTCTGTTGAGTTGTTGCTGGTCGGGTTTCGCTGCGGCTGTGGCGTCATCGGGGTATATATGGTTGATGCTCGTGTACAGTACGGTATTGATAGTGTATGCCCTGTTGAGGCTGCAATAGTGGCGGGTCCCGGTCGGCGACAGTGCAAGGGTAAAGTGGTGTTAGGGCAGGGTCATTGTTCTGTCAAATTAATGCATGAATACACTTCACTAAAAATTAACACTTTAAGGGGGAGGGAGGACATGGAAAAAATGGTAAATGACATGAAGAAAGTCATGACATAAAGTATCCTTAAACATGCCGTAAAAGACAGGTCGTAAGCCCTGTGGCTTCCACCTCTTCCCTACTCCGCGCAGCGGTGGCGGGCCCGGATTTGAGGACTCTGGTCTCTTTCCGGTGAGACCGTGGGAGCTAATTCACAGATATTCTTTTACAGCAATATTTAACAGAAGTTTATTGAAGTACATTGAATCATTTTTTATTAATAATTTAACAAGATACTCTGATTCTGTCATTGTTCTATCAGATGTGTGCACCAAGATGGATCAACCAACTTCACAAAGAATACCATTTGGCTAATGGACTATGCTATGCTATTTCTCAAACACAAGCAAGTCTCAGGCCATCGGATACATTGCAACTTCATCCTCTCGTGGATACCTGTACGTAGATCTTACCTATTGTTCATAGTTTGTACTGTATTACTCAAGATAAACACAAATAGAACATTTGTTCTTCATTGTAGGAACTGAAGAAAGTTGTATTTTCTAAGACATCACGGAAGACCGAAAGAAACTGTATATATATTGTGAAAGGAACAGTGCATATGGGTAAATTATATATTAAATTTAGATGTTTGCAGAATTGTACGCTAATAAGTGGACATAGGAAACATGGAAAATATTGTTCCATAACATTTCTGTTAATTACCTAAGTGGCAACAGAGGCTAAAATTAACATAGACAAAGTTTTTACAATCCCGTTTTGAAATTTTACCAAATACTCTGATTATTCTTAATATTTAGCAAAAAAAATTATGCAATCTGTTTTCCATATATTTTCAATATCTTTGCCAAACCAAAAACCTTTGCGCCATAAAGAAATACATTTTTATGTCACTTTATTCAGCTTTTTAAGTTAACAAAAAAATGACAATGTGAGCGGTTTTTGTCCATGACCGCCCGTGTAAAGTTTCTTTCCATATCGGTCCCAGCTGCCACACGTCAATAAATGTAAAATAGATTGATAGTAATCGCTACTGCATGCCGGCAATTGTCAAATAGATCGATATTAGCACCTGCAGCATGTCTGTATTTTTCAAATATGTAGTCTGATATTGAACACTGCCGTATGCAGGAAATGTCAAAATATAGTATGCAGAAATTCTCGGGGTTAGTTTACATTAATAACTCATAATAATCTAGCATTTTCAAAATGTTTCCTTTTTTCATGATTTTAACTAATTTCACAATGTTTTGCAAATTTAAATCCTCAAATTAGATTTACTGAGTCGGTTCCCCCAATGAAATTATTTCGTGGTCCCTTGAATACCGAATTAAGAAGGATTCACGTAATTTAATTTTTTTTGATCCCTCGAATTGTTAATTAACGAGGGTTTACTATATTTGTAATAGTTTTGTTAAATTTTTCCAGACAACCAGGGATTTACAATCACACGCCCTGGTGAAACTCACGAAGTGAGCACTTACTACTACGCTTATGGTCAAGCAGGAATATCCATGAAGTTGTCTGAAGATGGGACCGAGTTGATCTTGGGGGCACCCGGAATTTATGTGTGGACTGGTTAGTCATGTGGATTCTTTCAAGACTTATCCTTTTACAAACATTCTAATTTTTTTTAATTGTTAAGATGTAAAATGCTTTCTGTTTGTATTGTAAAACTTCATTTTTTTTTAGGAAGTGTCATACGATACAAAATTGTAAAACAAATGAATGGGAAAGATTACTTTATGAAGAAAAATGTTCAAAACCCATATTATACACCTGAACTCACCGATACCTCGTATTTTGGTAAGTTATAAGTAGGTATATCCTAAAGTATGTGTAATTATATTTACCGAAATATTGTCTTAAATAAGTTCCATAAAAAAATACATTGATATTTATGACTAATACTAAAAAAAAATTAGTTAAAATAAATTAAAACTGAATACTTTTGCTGCATGTTTATTAATTTAATAAATTAATTTATAAGGCAAGAGAAAGGATAAATATTTGATATAAATAAATTAATAAAAGAATTTTACCTTCCATTAAAATTCCTATTTTGTTTCCCTCGACGCCTGGAATCCATTATGAGAGAACAGCCTGCTGTTTCGCCACTAGACACGCGTTCCTACCCCCTCTGATTCCCTGTTTGCGACAATTTATTCCCGCTGGTATCCCTGTTTCCGGTTTCGTCCGCGCAACGGTTTTTCTTTCATATGACTCATAATGCACCAGGTAGGGATTACCTGGATTCCAGGCGTCGAGGGAAACAAAATAGGAATTTTAATGGAAGGTAAAATTCTTTTATTTTGTGTTCCGTCTCGACGCCTGGAATCCATTATGAGAGATCTGTTTGTTATCACCTGGTGACCTAGTGGTTCGACGTTATATGTGACTGCCTATATTGGCGTAAAGAGAGGCGCTAATGAGCTCTGGGGGCATTGTTGCTTGGGGTTATCTACTATCTCTCTTTGGTAGAATTTTCGGAAGGTGATTTCACTCTGCCAGTTTCCCCTTGACAAGATCTCCTCTATCGGGTAGTTTTCCAGCCAATTTAACGAAGCCACAGCAGAACGAACACTTCCTGGCGTTGCTTCCACTCCAGCCTCTCTTAGGATTGACTTGATCCAACCACCTATCATTGTCCGTGAAGCTGGCTTTACTTCACCTGCTGTCGTCACAAATAGTTCTTTCATGTCCGGCTTTCGTCTCGGCTGTGAGAGTGAGACCAGCTTTCGGATCCAAAACAAGGGGTTGATGTTCCTTTCATCCGATGCGCTCAACCTCCATCCCGATTGTTTGTGTCTTGCCGTGTCAGTCTTCGCTCCAAAGGCTGGCCATAGCGTGATGGAGTCTCCTTTGTCGATCAATCGGTCCGGGGTGACTCTGAGAAGTGTCAGATCTTGGACTCTTCGCCCAGATGCCATGATGAGTAGTATGGCCGTCCTCCTTGACACGTCATACAGGCTGTTTCCTTGGCGGGTTTTCACGTAGCCACTCCACCACTACTCGGGGGTTCCAGATCGGGGGTCTCTCAGTGCATCCACCAGAAACCGAGATGGCTTTAAGGACGTGCCTGACGAGGAAGTTCGAGCTAATCTTATCTGCATCAAGAGCTGGGCCACAGAAGGATACGATTGCCGATTTGTGGACCAATATTGTTCGAGGGGCTAGCCCTTCGTGGATGAACAGGTTGGCCAGATATCTTGCCACTGTTGCAGGGGGAGGGTTATGAGGTTGGACAGAATGCGTGGTACACCATCGCTGCCACCTATCCCAGGCCGGCTTGTAGGTGTTCAGCGTTGAGCCTCTCCAGCCAGATCTGAACAGCTGCTGTTCCTCCTGGCTCCAATCCGCTATAGCCTGTTCCCACCCACTGCTATTCTCCAAACTTCCAGTTGGAGGTCCGACACCCTCGGTGGGGGAAACCCTGTCGACGTATCGATCAGGACGCTCTTCAGATCTCTTACGCTTATTGGCCCTCCCTTTGCTCGTTGTTTGAGATCGGCCCTCCAGAATGTCTTCTCCCATCTTGGCACAACTAGGAGAAAGGTGCCTCTTGCCAGGTTCAAGTGCGCCAGTACTCTTGGGATGAGATTCGGCGGCGGAAATACCCAGGCCCGCTCGTAATCCCAATGCTGACTGAATGCGTTGAGATAGGAGGCCGAGCAATCGGTTGAGTCTAGCGACACGTAGTTTGGCACCACATGGGCGGTGGCCGATGCGAAGAGGTCGATCTGAGGACGTCCCCATATTCGGAATATTTCCTCTATCGCTGGGTCCAGGAGGTGCCATTCCGGGAGTGGTGTCCCCCGTGAGAGTCGGTCCGCAATCCCGTTGTATCTCCCTGGAATGACTGCGCTGTCAGAGATATTTCCTGCTGGTCGATAAACTCTAGGAGGTCTCGAGTTATCTTCAGAAGGCCAATGATCTTGTCCCCCCCTCCTTGTTGATGTAAGCCACTACTGTCTTGTTGTCTGTCTGCAGTAGGGTCTTCGTTCCTCTTAGCAGGTAAGCGTGATCCCTGATCACTGCGTAAACAGCGAAGGCTTCTTTCTGGTTGGAATGCCACCGCATCTGCTCTGGGGCCCACTGGCCTGATATCGTCTTGTCGTCCACCTGGCCGCCCCAACCTGCGTCCGCTGCGTCTGTAGTCAGGAAGTGGGAGAAGGGGGCTTCGTGTATTGGGCAGGACTCACCTACGGCCTCCAACCACCACTCTAGGTCTTGCCGAACCGCGGCAGGAAGCTCCACTTGTCTGGATGGCTCGTGCCTCTGCAGCTGGCGGCTGAATCTCTGCAGTCTTCGGCAATGCAAACGACCCCGAGGGGTGGCGAAGTTTGCGAAGTTGAGTCTCCCCAAGAGGCCTAGAACCTGCTTGGGGGAGCAACTGCCGGCCTCGATCGGGCGGCGCAGTACTTGGCGAAGGCCAGAGCACTTGCGGTCCGAGAGGGATTTCTAGTTGGCTTCGGTGTCCCAAGTTATGCCCAGAAACTCCAGCTTTTGGGTAGGTATAAGGACACACTTGTCGCGGTTGATGCACCAATCCAGATGCTGGAACAGATTGACCGTCTCTACTGCCTGGGTCGCTAGCAGGTCCCTTGACTGATTGGCCAGAAGGAAGTCGTCCAGGTAGACTACGGTCCTTATTCCTCTCTTCCGCAAGAGTCCCGCTAGCCAGTTTGACAGCGTTGCGAACATTCTCGGGGCTGATGACAGGCCAAAGGGCAGGCAGGTCATCTGGAGAAGTTCACCTTGGTAGTACAGTCTCAGGAACTTTCGGTGCGATTCCGCTATTGGTAGGTGAAAGTATGCCTGGGTTAGGTCGATTTTCACCAACCAATCTTTGGGCTGGAGGAAGTCTGGGACCCGAAAGTGGTTGAACAGCTTGAAGGGTTTCGCCTCCACAAAGGCATTCAACGCCTTCAGGTTGAATATCGGCCTTAGGGAGTTGTCCGACTTCGGAGTTAGAAACAGATTTGAGATGAAGCTAGGAGAATGATCTGCTCTTTCCAGCACGCCTGACATCTTCAGGGCCTGAATGTGACTCGACATGTCTCGAGACTCCTTCGTGCTGAAGCTGCTCAACAGCTGCCTGGTGGGGAAGACTAACGGAGGTTTGGCCGTGGTCTGCCTTCCGGATAGGTCTCCTGTTCGGGTTCCCTGGGCCTCGCTCCCTGTTCCTCGGCTCCGGCAGAAAGGGCTTACGGGACTGGAGGTATCCCTGGTTCGGAGCTCGACGAGAAGTTGACCGCTGGGGCTGAGATGTTGACGGTTGGGCCAGGTTTCGGGTTGCGGGCGAGACCATCACCTTCTCCTGGCCCCCGTTCTTTAGGATATACGCCGATAGCTCTTCCCTATTGAACAAGTATCCCGAGCTTGGAGGGATTTTGGCCGCACCTTCTCGCACGAAAGGGTCTTTGAAGCCCTCCAATATGGCCTTTCGCCGGTTCAGTATACACTCTGCCCGTCTGCCGCACACACTCTGCAGGATGTCGTCCGAAATCTTATTGTACGGAGCATCGCTGGTGAACATCGACTGAATCTGCTCGAAGAGAGCCGAAGCGGAAGATCCGTGCCGGGTTCGGATGCCCAATTCACCAGCGATTGCATCCCGTCTCTCAGGGCTCTGGGCGAGCAAGGCGTTTGAAAGCGCGGCGAGCGATCTTTCCAGCAAGCCAGTATGTTTCGGCGCGTTATCGACCCTTCTCAAGTCGTCGTTCACCGACAATTCCACAAATGTGGGAGTCGCCGCGTAGGTTCTCTGCGTTTCCGCATAGCGAACGCCTTACCACTCGTCGGAATCGAAGTGTTGCAACTTCGAGATCTGTTCGATTCGCTTCGGGTCCGCTCTCGGTACTGGCGGCTCCTTCACGACCGTGCTGAGCTTGCCGAACTCCAGCGTATTCTTCGCCCTTCTGAGGCTCGGCGGCGGCTGAATAAAGGGCGCATTCGTGTTCCGGCGTTGTTGATGCAGGAGCCGCGCCGCCCGCTAACAAGGCCTCCGTCAGAGCAGTCACCTGTTTTAGCAGGTGGTCTACACGCGGGTCGTATGCTACGCGGCGTCTCTTTCAACTCGGTTCTTCGAAAGAAGATCCGTCATTCGAGGATACCGGCGAAGGAGCTTGCTCGTCCGCCATCTTGTTAACAAAACGTTTGACGAAATTCACGGGATTTACACTAAAATATCAACGTCCTGTCGCACTATGTTAAAAATTTGTATAGTCTAATGTTTGTTAACCTAGGGATCAAAAATTAAGGGGGTAGGTTGCAATAGAAACACAAAAAATCACAACAAAAGTTGGCGTGTCTAAACGCGTGTCAAATGCG
>JADDOH010013654.1:0-14573 GCA_016648135.1 Agrypnia vestita | reverse complement strand
CCTCCACCTTGCTTAGAATTCCCATGTCATAGAGTATTCTTCGCAAACATAATAGAAACAGTTCTTATGTTTCTATTACGAATCAACAAAGAGATGCCACTCTAATCAGCTTTTTTTTTACTTCTTAAGACCTCAAGCTTTAAGAAAATTTAAAAATCAATTTTTTCTAAATGTCTAGGTAGGTAAATTACCCCTTAAAGAAAACACATTATTTTTGTGAAAATGCAAGTTCTGTGAATTATTAATAAATTTATTAATCAAATATGTTAATTTGATTTTTCCGTATGTTTTTTCTAATTGATTAATAAATTTGTTAAAAATATCATCCTTTGAAGTAAAATTAGTATGCCATAACAAACCGATTGGAAAAATGCAATTGGTCAGGCGCGTGCCGTCAGACCAGAAAAGCATCAGTTGAAGTTGTATAAACACATACTTTGGAAAAAAAGAGCAACAAATATATAATCTCGTTAAATTCCTATCAAAACAATAACTATATAATTCAGAATATAATATTCTGTCAGGTACCTACATATCGCACCTTAAGTGCAAGTTTATCATCGCCATTCCAAAAAAGGCGTTTTTGGAACGACGATGATAGTCACCAGATCAATAAAAAGGTAATCCCAATTATAATAATTTCCTTGTTTGTCTGTCTGTCACCGTAACTTCGTGTAACGTCCGTAACTTCTTTATAGTAAAAAAAATATTTTATTTTATTTTTTATAAATAAATAAATACTTATTCCTTAGGAACCAACATGTAAAAGTACCGTCATTTTTGACGGGTTACAGCTAGTAATGTCATATTTTTTTGCATCGTTAGTTCTACTACGTTCCACAAGATCATAATTCTACGACTTTTCATTGTCAAATATAATAATTTCATTGCCTGACCGTAACTCGCTGAAATGACTTTAGATAATTAGAGTGTGACACGCAATCAGCGCGCGGCTCATGTTACGCGGTCACGCAAGGGTCGTTACTAATTATTAATATTTCCCGCGATTTTTCTAATGTGTACAGCTAGTTTTTTTTACAATAAAAAGTTAAACATTTGTATATGATACATTTTTCTTTAAGTTATTAAATTATACCTAATTTTTATACCTCGCCATTATTTGTGCCAAATTGTTAGAAACAAACGTTTAAAAAATGTTTATTTTTTGTCAACTTGCTCTCAATTTTACGAAAAACGTTTTTTTACGAATCGGATACGGTAAACTATAGATATTTCATTTATTAATAAGTAAAAGATCTATTTTTCTGTCTCGATAAAAAAATATGTTCTTGCAGTCTAAGTTCTGCAGTCTACGAATGCGAATGGTCAGATGCTACGTGTTCTGAATACTATTTTATGGAATGTGAGCAAGGACGCTTATCGAAGAATTGATAAAGCGACTTGAGGCATTCGAGATGTGGTTCTACAGAAGAATACTCAAAATATGCTGGATGGACAGAGTTACGAATACAGATGGTTCTGATGAATAACGACAAATAAGTAATTGAAAAACTACTGCAGCAGCATACTCTTTCTGGCTAATGAAGAAGAATTGAAAAAACTAACAATACTCCAAAATAAAACATTAAGAATTATACTAAAAATGAATCGATACACAAGAATCAAAGTGATGTTAGAAAGCTTACAAATAACGACATTAAGACGAATAATTCAATTGAATGTACTTCTATTTATATATAAAATTATTAATGGACACAACAATACCATTGAATTATTAAGAAAAATAAAAAAAAACAACATGAACACGGCCATACCATGAGCTTACAAATAATGACATTTAGACGAATAATTCAATTGAATGTACGTACTTCTATTTATATATACAATTATTAATGGACACAACAATAACTTTGAATTATTAAGAAAAATAAAAAAAAAACAACATGAACATGGCCATTGTATAAGAAGAAAATATGAAATAAGATTACCATTCCGAAAGAAAAAAAGATTGCAAACTTCATTGATAGTGAAATGAAAACAATTTAAGAAAAAATAAACCAAAATACGTGATACTTACTTTTGATTAAAAATGTAATATACTTTATATCTTATGCTGTATATATTAGGAAATATAAAAATTATTTTATTGCCTACTTTAAGAATTTAAGAAAAAAAATCAATAAAAGAGATCTTACACCTTATGATGTAGGGAAAGATTGCCAAAAGTCAGGGCCCTGGAAGAAGGATAACATCATGGCTAGAAACCTGAGACAGCGGTTTGGTCAGTCTACTATAGAGCTGTTCCGGACCGCAATATACAAAGTAATGATAGCCAATTGCCGTTGAATGGATAGGGTAAGTAAATATGTGCGTAAGTCCATATTTCTATGTACTTATTTTTGTGCTGTCTGTTTAACCCAAAAGGGAGTTTTCTTTTCCTATACCCTCAATGTCCCGACCTGTTTGCTCCTTACATTCTGTGTTTTCCTTTGTGCCTTTATACTGTTGTTATACACTTAGTGTTTTGTATATGCTTATAGATTGTGTTAATGTATTGAAATATTACTTTCTGTATTGAAATATTTTGGTGGTTTATGTATATTTTTTAAATAATAAAGAAGCGAACTAACGGGACAACGAGGGCAAAATTTTGGATGCAGCCCTATTCCGCTTTGCAGTGCTGGGTTGCACGGTTGCCTTTAGCATTAAAAAATGCCAACCTGGCGGCGAATGAGTAGGACCGATATAGGAGCTTTTGCAACGGTCCTGGGTAAGCGGTGGGTCTGCCCTCATTGAGCGGATAGGGCACGAGAAGAAGAATAACACAGAGACGTTTCCCATCAAAAATTCTCGTCCGCTAAAAATAACAATCCACCATTTATTGGGATTGTCCCGCGCGAGTGCATCCCTTCAACCCTTGCAGACCGGCGCGGATCCTCGCGAGATGGCGGGGGCGGGGTCGCGGAACGTGTCGCGGGGGTTGAGCAGCCCTCTACACGGAGGACAGGACGGACGTTTAGAATGTTCCAGAATGTTCCCGAACGGCTGCAAACTATCCCGGGCCATCGGAGACCGTCCCGGGGCGTTCCTCGCCAAATTATGCGTCGATGGAATTTGCAAGTCGACCGCGAGCCAGAGATTGTGCAAGTTTCGGGAGGATATTCGGAGATTAATTAAAATGGTGAATTATGCACGGAAGTATTCACAGGGTGGCCACAGAGCTTACGACCTGTATTAGCTGGTTTAAGATTTTTTAAGAATTTTAAGATATTTTTTTACACGAAATATAATACCGAATTTTCTGAACTTATATATATTTTTTATTTTATTTTTTTAATTATCTTGGCTGCTTTTATCACTCCTGAATACGTTGGCTTTCATTTATTGACACACGTCACTTAAATCGCTCAGGTCAGCACAAGAACGCACGCTTCTCGCCCGCCGGAGAGTATTTCCTTGATGGAATACACGCACTGGTCAAATCGCCGCACGGTTCGCTTGTGCGTGGATTTCTATGGCGCTATCCCGCTGTCAACACTGATGAAACTGTTGCGCAGTAGCCAGTCGATCCTCTTTTAAAGGTAATGTCGCTTTTTTTAAGTTTCCAGAGTTTATGACAATAATCCAGCCCATTCCAGATTTGTGTGGATCGTTCTAGAGATTTCGATAGTTCGTAATTCTTTCTAATTCTAACATCTCGTGACACTATTAACTATGCTTAGGTCAGATTTACATTCTTTACTGATTTCTTCATTCTTTACTCTAAATGGATATACACATAGGTATACATCCAAATGACCTAATTTCCACTTCATTTAGTCTACTTTCGTTCCTTTTCTGCCAGCTCCAGGCTTCACATCCGGTAGTCTTGCCTCGGTAGATATATTTCTATTAGAAATTATTGCATTCAAATCAAAGCCGAGAAATCTCAATGAATATGAACAATTATATATTATTGTAAAAGCCCGCATGGGCATCGATAAATAAATAAATATGTGAAAGATTTACGATATACCTGTTATATTATTTGATAGGAAAATATATTTACAGAGTCACAGACTACAAAGAAACATTATCCATTGTTGAGAAATAAAAACAAAAAGGAGAAATTCTGTAGTGAAAGCTTTCTGAAGATTATAAAACAGGGCCGAATTAGAATTGAACATCCCCCGCTAGTCGCTACCCTCGAAGCGGGGGCAGCATTAGCATGAAACGCCAATAAAATCGAACCTGACATCCCCGAAAACGCAAAAGGAGCCACCCAAGGTATTAGACGAAGACTTACAACTCCGAGTTAACTAAATTTAGGGGTTGTCTATTTGGTCTTGCGATATTATTCAAGAAATAATAAAGATCTTGATTCATGGGGTAGGAAATGTGTACCGATAAGCATTCTGTGTAGTGTATAAAGGGGTAAATAAAATAATTTATAATTTTATCGTTAATGATAAGTTCACTTATGTAGTCTTCTTTTTCTTAATGGTTAAGAAAATATATGGGGTCAGTGTTGAAGGCAACAGGAAAGAGGGCGCCGCGAAAACTTGGCAAATCAGATACTACAAGTATCGGAGGATGGCCCTGTTAGAAGCCTCGACAACCGTAGAGCAAGCATGAGAAGACGTATGAATGTAGCCGAAGCAAAAGTGGTGTGCCAAGATAGAAGAATATGACATTTTATTCTCTCTGCCTATCCCTGCAGGAAAATGGCGAGATGTTTAGTTAGTTAGTTTTCTTATTCTTCACTATCACACACATCTTCTACCACTTGGACTGCATTAAAACTGTGTCGATTACAAGGGATCACTAGTTCAATCGTTCTTCTCAGTCTCTCCGATTGCCTTTTCCACGTTTTTCTATATCTTTTTTCTTCCCTGTGGCACTGACGAGAAAATGTATTTAGCCAGACTTTTGTTTCCAATGCCCTGAGGACATGTCCAAGCCAACTTAGTCGAGATTTTTCTATTTGGAGAAGCAGAGAGTTCGTCCCAAGATACCACCTCTCGAATGTAATCATATTAAAAAATAGTTAAATAATGGTTAATTTAATATTGTTATTAATTGTCAATTATTATATGAGAAAATATTGAAGAAATAAATTTTATTAATATATATTAGAAAAGGGATATAGAAAAATATATTGCGTTTTATTATCTACATAAAAGCATTATGTACGAACATAAACACTTGTGCAATTATATTTTAAATCACATTTTTAAATAATATCATTAAGTACCTTGGGTATTGTTTGGCGAATTCACTAGTCACCAATACGTTTAAGAATTAGGGGCAGTTGTTTGATCAGGAGCAAGAGTAACAGTTAAGAGACCCCAGTACACGATTTTTGTATTTGCTCTCGATTTGCTAAATTTAAAGTAAACTTATTAAATCATTTTGCAAAACCCATAGCTAAACAGGCTTTTAATCAATTTTATTGTGATAGATCCATTTACTCTTGAAGCATTTCCTTAAAATAATATGAAAAAATATATTGTTATAACATCAAAAAAATTACAACCCCGAAACACTATTTTAGTTTTCATGCAATAGCGTCTGCCCGAATGAACAGTCCAACCGAAGTCTGATTTGAAAGAAAAATGATCTTTTAACAGACTATAAGATTTAATAAATTCGAATTCTTGAGTATGAGGTAATTTTTTTTGAATATTTTTATATTAAGGGCGGGGGTAAGGTTAATTCGTACAAAAAAGGCATGTTTTTGTGAATTTTTTGTGACGACACTGTTAAAATCTCTTTATTAAAACCAATGGTACATTAAAATATCACATTTGAAAAATATTGTGTAAAATTTTCAAGAAGAAATATTAAAAAATACGGCAATGGCAGCAATTATTTGGACGTGTCTCGGAAAAAAGTAGAATTGCGGTGTCCATCATAACTTGGTGCTAGATCATCTGAAATCAAAAAATCAAAGTTCATTCGTTAGATAATAGGTTTTCCCAGGTAACGTTGGGAGGGTTTTTTGAAATTTCAATTTTTTGGAACACTTTGAAGGAAAAAACGCGATTTTTTGCGAAAAATATCGACTAATTTGTTATTAAAAAATAAAAAATAATAACATATTTGAAAAAAAGTCTCCAGCGTTACCTCGTAAATTATGTACAGAAATAGTGTTCAAAATTTAAAAAGGATCGGTGCAGTAGTTTTAAAGTTACGATGGACACCGACTTGTGAGATGTGGGGAAAACGCTTTAAAGTTTTGCACACTGTAAAATTCAAAATAAAACTCAACACTTATTTTATACTTACACATAATCGTCGATGTCATGTTCACACAGAAAAGAGCTTTCATTATCAGCATCTTTTTGTCCTTGTCTACGCAAAACTCTTCCAATACAATAGCATGTCCGGTAGTCCTCAGGTGAGCGCGTCTCTTAACTGCCCGAGCAGGTATAGAAAATCAGTCCGAGTATCGCTCAAATGTTCATAATTTCGTCAATTTTGCTCCGATTGTCTTGAAATTTTGACACAATATTCTTGCGATATTATACATTTATTTAAAAAATTAAAAATAAAATGCAAAAAAAAAGAGTTAAAAACCTTACCCCCCCCCCTTAATGACAGTGAAGTTTCTCTTAGAACGCATGAAAAAATTTAATTAAAATAATCGATCTTTATATAGAGTAATATATATATATATATATAAATTAATTATATATAATAATAAATATAAAGCTTCAAAATAATGTTATAGAAGTACCTATTCAAAGTATTTCTATAAATCGACCTACACTGACCTTTTTATTCATAAAATACTGACCAAATAAATACAACCCTAAAATATTTTTTTATATAATTTCATTTATTTATATTTTATGACATATAAATTACCCGTAACTAAATCTGAATCCCGGATGAGCGAGCGTGGCAAAATGTGACTTGTGCCGATTTTAAAATAATGATAACATTTAATGCCGTTAAAAACTTGACTTGGCCAAACGCTCCAGCCGAGCTAATGGTTCGGCCCTCAGAGCGAGTCGAGTTTTAGCAGCAACAATAGTAATTAAAGAGTCGCGTAATGGCGCAGAGCCGGGGCTCGCGTCTTTGCGTGAGGGAGCAACGTTAATTAACGGTATCCACAAGTTCCAAGGCGCGCGTTTTAACGGTATCCTCCGTAAGAGTTAAGGGTTGTTTCATTTTAAATAAATATAATGTATTTTATAATCACTGCAAAGCGATGGCGCATTAACACAATAACCGGATTTTTGCCCTCAGAGGGATCGTCGTTAAACGGGATATATTATAGATGTCTCACAGAGACGAAGCTATTTATACGGAAAAGTAGGTGTGGGGCGATTCCGCTAGAGACGATTCTCTACATCAATTTTTAAATCACAGTATTAGTTACGTTTTTTGTTTCTTATACAAAGAAAAACGTCTAAATTTAATAAAAAAACTATTATTTTGTACCTAAGTTAATATTAAAATTTTTGACACGGTTCGAAACATTGACATAAGAATGTTTGATTCAATCTGAAAATTGGTGCCTGGCAACACTTGCGCAAAACAGCTGTTACAGTCAGTTTGCAGTTAATTTTGTAGTGATAACATTCATATACGTGTTCCCGCAAAAACATGTAAACACCTGTTATTAGTTTTTTTTATATTATTGATTACAAGAAGCTATTATTAGCCTGTTGCACCCGCGATATAAAAGTTATAAAAGTTTGTTTTTCTCACAGAAATAAAATGCTAACGTTTTGAAACATTGTAAAAGTAAGAAGAAATCAAATTAAGACTTAAATCAATCGTAATTAAAATTATGTTGTAAGTTGAATTGAAATAAACGTTAACTCAAATTGGTTGCACCCGCGATCGTGATATTTGTATCGCGGGTGTAACATTTTTGACTCCTAACATTATGGTATCCTTTATCATATTTTATTGATTTATGAAGCCTCAAATGATAATATATGCTGTGTGTAACTAGTGATTTATATTTAATAGGTGTTTTTGTTACGATTTCACTCTGTTTTATTGAAAAATCAATTAAAATGACAGAACAACATCGGAAAGAGACCATGCTTCACGGAAATATAAAATAAAACTGAAAGTAAATGCCGAACTTCATGCATACATCATCTCCATCGAGAAAGGGTTTTTAATTCGAAACGAAGAGAAGTAATGAAAAGAAAAATGGAGGTAGATGAAGATTTGAAATTACTGACCAGAATCATATCAAAAGAAAGAATGCGGGCGACTAGAACGCGTCGTAAAGAAGAACAAATTCAAATAACAGGCGCTAGATACAGCAATCCTCTCACGTTGGGAAAAGCAGTGGAAAAAGGCATAGAAAATGACAGTGGCATAGAAGAAGAAAAGTAACAAAAATGTTGAATAAAGAAAAAGAATAAAGGATAATTATTCGCGCAAATATTTAAAATTACACAGATTATTACCCAAATACTTTGATAACAGGATGAAACTAACTAAGGATTTTCATTCATATAATACAAGAGAAGGCTACAGCATAAGACTTCAGAAGAAAAATAAAAACACCTCACAAAATTGTCTAGGTCTTAAAACCTACGATAGGCTGCCAAAAGCAATTTAAAACACAGTGAATAAAAACTAACCCATAAAAACATTTTTATTTTGCTCCATTTCTCATTTACTAGTTGAAACAGGTTTGGCGCTTACCCCACGCGTTGGGCTTGAGTCGGGTGACGCTAGGAAAAGGGAGTAATAAAAATTTCTAAAAATACAAAATTATACTATAATTAGTATTTTTTTTAAACAAAAATTGTAAGATAATTTTTTATCGTCGCCACGAGTTTACCTGCAAAGTTTCAGCTCGATTGGGTCGCGGGAAAGGGGTTAAAAATCGATCCAAAGTTTTTTCGACAGACAAGCAAGCAGACGCTATGAATTAAATGAAAGGAACTAATAAAGATGTTTAAAGAGAAGTGCAAAAATTTTATTACAAAAACTTTTAAATGCCTAGATTATGGAATGCAATATGTTTAAACGAAATCATGTTTATATTCCCACCAAATTATGTTTAAATGAAATCATGTATTAGCGCACACAACATTATGTACGGAACTAAATAATTAAGATAAATAAATAAATAAAACAAATTAAAAAATAATGAAGCGTAATACGCCTGCTAGTCCCACTAAAGCAGTGAAAGTTGTAAAAAGAATAACTACTGAATTCCAAGTTGCTGTATCTAACAGAAATGACTCCGCTAAAGCAATGCCTCAGAAACTGAGGAACGAAGTCAACAGATTTGCGATTTCTATAATAAGGATGATGTTAGCAGGTAAACGCCTGAGATGAAAGATAGACGTTAGAGTACAATTTCTGAAGACAATTGATGGTAAACGCTTCCTTGAAATCGTGAATAATATAGTAGACGTTCAATTCGAAGCATTGTTGCAATATTGGAAGCGCCAGAGAAGAAAATTGATGGCAATAATATATTGATAAAATTTTCGGTGAATATTGACGTATTTGAAAATAAATAATTAACTTAAGTAACAAAAAAGTGTACTAATTAGTAATATATTATTATGATCTCTTATTGATTCATTTTTGTGTTTATTATGACGTTTATACTCACTGAAGTTAGACGCGTTGCTCCCGCGATAATTTGGCGTTGCACCCGCGATTGCTTTAAAAGTGAATAATTCATTGTTTATTTTTGTTTTCTATAAATTTTTTAATTACTTCGGTTGCTTGATTTATCTTTTTTCAAAATATGAAAGTATATTGTAATAAATGTTTCACAATTAACAGACTTTTGTGTTTGTGTACTATAATATGGAAAGATGGGGCCGATTTTGTTGCACCCGCGACAGCACTTTAAATCTCCCTCATGACTATATGTATACATTATTTTAATTCTTATAAACAAATTAAGAGAGAACAGGTTAAAATGTAGCTCTTCAAAGAATAATTTCATGAAAAATGTTTTTTATTTTATTAGTAAGAAGCTTTAAATGCGTCTAAATGTTGCACCCGCGATAATGGAATCGCCCTTTGGAAGTCATTGGGTGATTACAGGGCTTTCGACCTATATGGCTGGCTTAAGTGATCACTTTACACGTTGTAACCACAATGTAACGTCCACGATTCCACCCGCGATGAAAGTTCTTAATAATTTTTATTTATTATTAAATTAAATGTAAATAATTATTATAATAGTAATAAAAAAAAATTGTGAGTAAACAAACTAACATATTTTGAAATAGTTGTAATAAGTTTAAGATAATCGTTTACTTTGTAATATTATTGAAAAGGACATCTCATGAGGCCATTCAGTCATAAACGGCCCGGCCCACAAAGTGGAGCAATTTTCTTCATTTTTAAAACATCGTAGGTGTGGTAATTTATTATATAATTTAGTTTGTGTCATTTTAACAAGATAACCGTATTTAGAATACTAACCTGATAAAGAAATTGATATATTTCCATACGAAAATGTGATAAAAAACGAAAGAGAAGATATGAGAAAAAATTGTGAAATTTGCTCACTCTGCGAGACGATCGCCTTAAGTGTGAGATTTCGCCAAACTTAAAATAGCAAAACATTTACATATAAAGGTGTATATGGACATGCATAGTCTTCCAGGTCCGTCCTCTGCTTGCGGTGGTATAATTTTTTAATTTTTTTTTTATTGTTTATTTTACATTTGTTTCAATATAAGTTACTAATAACTGTCACACTAGGTAGAACCTGTTCTGTGGCAGTTATTCTCATTTGATATTTATGTAATTGTAACAAATAACAATCGTAAAGAAGTATAAACGTAAAAACGAAAGCAGAAAGAATTTAGTAATACCTATATACAATCATAAGAATACATAAATATAAAAGTAAAGAAAATATACATATAAAATTAAGACAAACATTTAAGTATACACAAAAATAAATACAAAAGATAAGATACAAAAAAAATAAAAAATTTAAGTAGATACAAAAATAAATACTATATTAGAGTATACTTGAAATTATATAAAGCAGATTTTGCCAATTTAGAGGTCAAGGGCGGATCACTTCTTCAGCATATCTTCTACCTGATATTTTTATAAAATTACTGATACGGTGTTTAAAAGGTTTGTGTATTGTTATTTATTTAGTTTCATTTGGTAACTTATTAAAAACAAGCGGGGCAGTGAAATTAAATTGTCTTTGTCCAAAAGACGTTTTTATTTTAGGTACCTCGAAATTAATTGCATTTTCCCGCCTTGTAACCCGTGTTTGTTGTGTACGCTTAAAATTTACCTTGTCTTTGTTGAATTTTACATTTATTTTTGTATATATAACATACATTATTACATACATATGCAGAATTAAAGGTATAATTGCCACGGGTCAACGTTAAATATTCCAAACAAATCATCTGAAGGAAACATTCTCGATTTCTTGGTGATTATACGCATGACGCATTTTTGTGATTTTGTCAGCGGATCCATGATTGATCTAACACACCCTCCCCATCCAATTATGCCATAGGATAATAGGGATTGGGCGATAGAACACTATATAGTCCTGAGGGATACAATATCTACCACATTTCTCAGATTTCTATATATGTATCCCATTTTCCTAACCTTATTAGAGAAGATCTTGTATGTGTCCTTGCCAACTGAGTTTGTTGTCAATTGTAATCCCTAGGTATTTTATATCACATTGCTTTTCCAAGATATGCACATGCCCTTTGGTAAACTACAGCTGTATAACTGTACTTGATAATTTATAATGGCTTTAGGTTGACCAGCTTCTATTGGACTGAATGTTAGGTACTTAGTTTTTTCAATGTTCAGTGTAAGTAGATTTCGGTCAAGCCACCTTTTAACGGTCACTATACCATTTTCTGCTATTTTGTGAGCAGTTTAATATAGTATAAATTCTCTATACTTTGTTTAAAGAGTTAAGCGCATAAAATGGCTGGGTCATGTGGAGAGAGTGACTGAATATCAAGCACCGAAGATCCTGCGAAATTCAAGACCAAGAGGGCGAAGGAGCTTATAAAGGCCAAAATTAAGATGGAGCGACAATACCCTCAAAGACATAACTGCCTTGGAGATTCAGAACTGGAGAGAGCAGGCACAAGACCAAAATCAAAGGAGGAATACTCTTGAGGCCAAGTCCCATCAGGACTTGTAGAGCCAACAGAGATAATGATTATGAATATAATATAAATATACGCAATTGTTTACAGAAATCAAGTGGTGTGTCGCAGCAGCGACTGTCGACATTTAAAGTTCAACCAAATAAAATAACAAGCTCGATTTTATCGCGCAATCATTTCTCGATTTCTCCCTTAAGGTTTATTGGGCGACGGCAATTTTTAAACCATTTATTTTAGCTCGCGCATTGAAATTGCTTTAAACCTACCCTCCAAAACTAGCGCCGTTAACATCCCTTAAACTGTCAAAAGTAACCGTTCCAAACCACCCCGAGCCGAAGGGGGAGGGGGGAGAAAAATAGAATGCATTTATAATTTTATTCAAAGATTATTCATAACACAAATGCAGGGACGCCCCGTGGATTTCTGCAAATAAGACACCTTAAAGGGTTACTTTACTTACTTACCTACTTACCATCACCCCGTTCCCCGTGGGGGTAGGCAGAGAGGATAGAGTGCCACACTCTTCTGTCCTGATATACAACTCTCGCCTTATCTTCCAGTATCTGGTTAACTTGATCATGCCACGTCTTCCGCGGTCGCCCTCTCTTTCTGGCACCATCAACACTTGCATTATATATCTTTCTTACCATTCTTTCCTCATTCATTCGCTCAATATGCCCAAACCATTTGAGCGACCCTTTTTTAATTATGCTAAGATCTATTAATTATGCTAAGGTCAGCTTTACATTCCTTCCTAATATCTGAATTTTTAACTCTATCATAAATACCCCACCTTCAAAATAAAAAAACCTTTTTTATTATGTAATGAAATTGGCTCAGTAGCAATTCAATCTAGCGTGGTAGGTAAACTTTTAAACGAATACATATTACTAATAACATTATGTAAGGTACGATTTTTTTGGATAAAATACGCTGTTTACTTATTATGAATTTTTAACATCGAATTTTTTAAGGAAAAACAAAATGATCTAGTTTTTCAGTATATTCTGCTATACACACAGCAGAATAATGGGATATTCTGCTGTGTGTATATGACCTTTCTGGCTTAAGTGTCGGATCTCATTGTTGCACACTACGCATGTGTACCTTATTCGTTACATCCGTACTGCATTTGGGACACGGAATAATACATGACTTTGATTACGCAAATAGTTATCTAGAGTGCCGTCTCATTCAAGGGTGATAAATATGATGTTATTTGTTTACAAATTGTTTATTATTTGTTCAGGTCGACATATCTGTATATCGTCGTCAGTGTTGTCATAAGTATTGACATGCAATACTGTATCGAAAGCCAGGTATTTATTTTTACCACGCTTATATTAGCTTCTATTTGTCTGGAAGGAATCTTATAATCGATATTTCACCCCCTTCCCACTATCCAATCGAGCTGAAATTTTGCACACAGACGTATTCTCGATTGCAATACATGATCCTCTAATAAATCAATTAATTTATGGGAGATAAGTTAATGAGTTCACCAAAAGACAGCGCTAGTTGCCTATCGAAGTGATTTTGTATGCTGGGTAATATTAAAACCAACATTTATATGGGAAATTTGTTAATGAGCTCATCAAAAAATGGCGCTGGTTTCCTAAAGAAGTGATTTCATATGCTGGGTAATATTAAGACAAGAAAATTATATTACGTGAAAATGTTTTTTTTAAAAAAGAAACAAAGTTTATATTTAAATGTACTAAAAAGTAATAAACAAATTTAACTCTCTCAAATAAAAGTGTGGGCGCTCTACCAACAACAGAATTCCGTAATCTTATTAATATCGTAAGCGCCCACTTTTTTTTATTCGGAGTGAAGCAAAATTTTTTTGGCCGAAAATTTTTTTTTTGCCTTTTAGTTTACATTTATTTAAACTAAGACAAGATGATTGCGGGTGGGTTCAGTTTTGTAAAAAAATTACGTCATAATTTTTTTTGGAGGTGCGATAAAAACAGTAGGGGCGGTTTCTAAAATTTTGCTTGAGCGCGGCACTTTTCTCGCTTTACCTAGCGACGTCACTGCACGAATGCGTCCCGGACGGGGACGGGCGAACGTGGCGCGGTAAAGTTCGTGGATTTAATGGCGGGCCGGGTACCGCGCATCATGCTATTTATTAAGAACAGATAATATTAACACAGGGACATAAAGTTAATTTGATTCCGATACGAATTTAAATAAACAGCCGGGCCTTAGACTTGGAGGACACGGCATTATTCGTCGATCGGTTAAAACACGCGATATTTAAATCGTTTTAAAAGCGCTTTGTGACATTTCATATTTACCAACGTGCCGGCAGTGAAATGAGAAGCCAGGCGGGTAATGTAACAAATCAAATCGATGAATGTTAAATAATCGCCGAGACACGAACACGTTTAATATTGTTTTAAAGTAGGATTAATGTTCAAACAAAGACTGAAAAATATTGTAACTAAATGGCAAAAGAGATTACCTACATAATTCCTCGTAATGTGTCAACGACGATAGTAACATAGAAGC
>JADDOH010013653.1:0-14746 GCA_016648135.1 Agrypnia vestita | reverse complement strand
GCAAAAGAAAACACAGTGCGTTTTTGGTTCCAACGTTTTCGTTCTGGAAATTTTGACCTGCAGAACAAGCCTCGTGGACGGCCGGAGACCAAAGTTGATAATGAAGAATTGAAGCTATTGTGGAAGCGGATTCATCGCAAACCACATCCGAGTTAGCTGCAAGCTGCGATGTTAGTGATATAACTGTTTTAATCCACTTGAAGCAAATTGGTAAGGTGAAAAAGCTTGAAAGGTGGGTACCTCACGAATTGAGTGAAGCAAATCAACAAACGCGCGTTGACTGCTGCGTTGCATTACTCAACCGGCACAATAATGAAGGATTTTAAATCGAATCATTACCTGTGATGAAAAGTGGATCCTGTACGATAATCGGAAGCGCTCATCGCAATGGCTGAACCCTGCCGAACCAGCCAAACCATGCCCCAAGCAAAAATTGACTCCAAAAAAGGTACTTGTGAGCGTTTGGTGGACTAGTGCTGGTGTCGTTCACTACAGCTTTCTTAAATCTGGCCAGACGATTACGGCAGATGTCTATTGTCAGCAACTGCAAACCATGATGGAAAAGATAGCTGCTAAACAACCGAGGCTGGTTAATCGCTCTAGACCACTGCTGCTTCATGATAACGCTAGACCACACACTGCACAACAGACGGCTACCAAATTAGAGGAGGTTCAATTGGAATGTCCAAGACATCCACCGTACTCTCCGGACCTTGCCCCAACAGATTACCACTTTTTTCGAAATTTGGATAACTTCTTGCAAAGGAAAAAATTCAACTCCCATGGGGCAGTCCAAACCGCCTTCAAAGATTTTATTGATTCCCGTCCGAAAGGTTTTTTTAGTAAAGGGATCGATGAACTACCTATGAGATGGCAAAAGTGCATAGATAGCAATGGTATATAATTTGATTAAATAAATATATTATAATAAAAAAAAATCGGCTTTATGTTCCTCCCATACTAAACGCCAATTTCATATGTAAGGACCTAATATTACTGAACTCAATTTATTACGAATAATGATATTTAGTTTGTACAATTTATATTTATCCAAAACTCTACAATTAATATGAGTAATATTACTCGTCAATAATTGTACCCTGAGTGCAAGAATACCTTGCCAAAAAAAAACATTTTGAATATCTTATTTTTGTATAACATACTTCTACTACGTACCAAAAGATCATCTATGTGAGTCCCTCCATTCATATAGAAATAAAAACACTCGTTTTTTTCTACCTTTTTAATTTTCTGAGTCGCGTTTCGCCTTATGGGGGCATTATGTCGCCATCATTGAGATTGATAATAAAGATGCTTGCGATGATGTTAAACGAAATATTTAAAAAAAGTTTTTTACCTTTTTGCTATGTTTTTGCAGTCTGGTAGTGGATAGATCAAATTTCAATCTGTAATAAAAAATAATATATTAGAACAAAAATGAACAGTGAACTCGAAAATTTAGTTAGTAAGTATGCCCCAAAGGCTGCAATTATTATTACCTATAACATTTATATAAAAACTCATAAAAGCTATTTCGCTAATTATAAATTATATGTAAAAGCAATAAACTAAAATTAATATAGCATTAGTGTTGGTAACAGAATCACTTGAAATTGTGTTAAAATTATATTCCCATTGAATAATGTTATCTCTCTTAATGTCAAGCATTGAATTAATATAGTTTTCTCAAAAGAAGGCAATATTGAATAAAATGAGTAGAACCACAAACAAATGTTTTATTTGTAAAAATATTGATTGTATTATTTGTATAAATCTACTTATATTATTTGATTAATTACACCTACATGTTTTATTTCTATACATGTGCTTATGGAGTACTAAAATCTTACATAGGAAATAGTATATATTGCCAAGAGATGGTAGAAACAAAAATAATTACACATAATCGATGATTTTACAGCACTCTACATATTTTACTAAAATTGGAAGATAATTCGTAGTTGGTTCTAGGATGGTCCACATGTATCTGGAATCGACTGGGATATTTTCATTAACTCTGGAAACTTGGAGAAAAAGACATTACCTAAAAAAACTAACTCAAAAAACTAAGTTTTTATTATATTCCCTTTCTAATTGAAATAGGTTTCGCGCCTACTCAACGCGTCGGGCTCGAAAACTAAACAGTATATAAATCGTTAAAATTTAAAAAAATCTAAAATTATGCGCCACGAGTCTGCTTGCAAAGTTTCAGCTCAATTGGATCATGGGAGAAAAAGAGACCGACCGGCTACTGCGCAATGCATGTCAGAATTGACAGCGGGCTACTACCATAGAAAGCGAAACTGTGTGGCGTGTGTTGCTAGCGCATGTATGATTCCAATGCGGGAAATTTTCTAGTGCGAACCTGAGGGAGTTAAGTAACGTGCTTTAGTATATAAGAGACAAGTTATTCAGGAGTGATAATTAGGGTGAATTACGATATCAGATAAAAAGTGTAGCGAAGATTCTAGAAACATTTATCGAGAATTTAAGAATTGTGTTCCAATTAAATTCGTGTCCAGTGACTGTGTGCAGTAAATAAAAGTTTGAATAATTTTTATTGTTTCTCTTGGGTCCCACACCCACGATCCCGTGAAAATAAATGAAGCTACAAATATTTGTGCATTTTTACTTTTTAGAAATGATAAAAATTACTCTGTTGCTATAATCTGTCGCCAGGCAATGGTCAGATGTATAGTGAAGTACATGTGGCGTGTTATATATAATTATTTCAAAATTAAACATACGTATTGCGTAAATTATTACGTGAAAATATCAATAGATGGAGTTGCTTGATATCCTAATTTCATTTTTATAATTTCTGAAACATGTTGGTGTAATTAATCAAATAAAAGAAGTAGATATATACAAATAATACAATCAATATTTTTATAACTTCAATTCAGTTTACACAAATGGATTCGTGACTCGGTGAACCAACGTTTTACAATACAGACTGCTCAATAACGATGCTTGTGTAATTTGGCGAAATCTCATTCTTAAACTGTGTCATTTTTTATTCTCGGTTAACATTTATTTTATCACTCAAACGTATTGCATTCCATCTAGTCATTTAAAAGTTTTTACGATAAAATTTTTGCACTCCTGTTTAAACCTCGTTATATTCACAGTGTTTCGAATTTCCTTTGGCAGGCTATCGAAGATTTTTACGCCTTTGTACATCGTACAATTTTGTGAGGTGTTTTTCTTTTTCTTCGGTAGTCTTATGTTGTCGCTTCTCTTTGTATTGTAAGAATGAAAATCCCTATTCAGCTTCATCCTGTCATCAAAGTATTTGGGTACTCACAACATTATGTATGGGACTAAATAATTAAGATAATAATAACAATGTATTGCTTTAATAACTTGTATTTTATGAATATTTGGGGGTTTAGAGACGGTTTGGAGCAGTTGCTTTTTCGGGTCACCACCGTCATGCGATGGAAAAGCTCTAAAGGCGTAGAATATTTAATCATTTATTATCTTGATAAAACAAGTACAAAATATACATGAGTACGATTATAAAGACAATGATAGATACTCTAAGGGCCCTAGCCTCCGGCCACCCGCCGGAGGTCTACGAAGGACCGACATGCCTGCCTAGGGCGTGTGCCTCTTTTTATATAATTTACGAACAAAGGAGTCCTGGAGTGCGGCTGTGTGAGTGTGAAGAAATCGTCCGAAATGCTGATGGTGCGGTGACCTGCCGGTCGCGCGCGTGTCTTGCTCGCGCCTCTATTCGCTTATGTGGCATTACTTTCCACGGTGTGTGGCCTAGATTGGTGGTTTTCTGTATTGTGGTATGAATTCCACAAATAAATAAATAAATGATGAAAAACAAAATAATATTTTGATTATTTTTTGATCAAACCCCACGTGGTATAAATAACGCAATGTGACCCGACTACCCGCCGCAGCCTACAAATACTACGGCGCGTATTTGTGTCAAAATTTATCCGTGGCTTACGATTTCTACGCTGGCTGTTACAACCGAACGAGCAACAAGCGTGAGAGTAAAAAACGCAAGAAAATAACAAACTCCCATCCGACGTCGGTGGTGAACGCAGCCGGAGACCGACGCAGCGGACCACTAGTGATGGGTCCGCTCTGCACTCACTACTACAATGTAGGACTACATTATATTGAAGTGTACACTTCACACCTTTTGAAGTGCAGTGCACACTACAAACTACACACACTTCAAACTTATTAAAAGTACATCAAATAGTACATTTCAATTCAAAGCGAACACTACAAAGTACACACATTTCAGTTTTAAGTTATCGAAAGTACGAATACATACTTGAAGTAGCACATTTTTTCATGTGAAATTTTTGGAAATCTAAAACCGTCGTGGTCCGCTGTAGGTAATAATTTAATTTATATATGTTTATCCAACGCTAGAAACAGGACTTAACTTCACTCAAAACAGCTTGTTTTGAGTGAAGTCTCAAGTTTACGCAATAAAGAAATATTAAATAACAAATGTAAGACAACAATGATCCTATCATGAAATCAGGAGTACATAAACGATTTTGATCATTTTTATATTGGTAAAAAAAGAAATTTTGAAACTAGGGTTTGAGAACACATCAAAGTTTTAGCATTTAATTTATTATTACATATCATGTATCACTTGTAAATAAACATGCAACACTCGATAATGACCTACTATCTTCATTATAAAATAAAAATTATCGTTAAATGTAGGCCAAATGTAGGCAACCATGCCAAAAAAACTGCTGTGCTGTTTGGCATATGTATAATGTAATAAATATCAAAAAATTAATAAATATATAAAAAAAAATTAATTGAATATGACCATACATTTAATATTAGTGCAGGTTTAAAAATTTTACAAATTAGTTATAAGATATACTTGCAGATAATTACAATTTTGTAGTACTACAATTACTTCACTTCATTAGCACTACGATTTTGTAGTACTGCACTAGTTCACTTCATTAATACTACAATTACAGTAGCCGGCAAACATCTTGAAATTCTGCGGCGTAGTGGGGGGACGTTTGCGCATCTACCTTTCCACCAACGAGACCCAAATTTCGTCTTCTGCGCATTCCCCCACTTGGCCAAAGAATTTCATGAATTTTGCCGGCAACTGTACTTCACTTCATCAATACCACAATTTTGTGGTACTACAATTGCTTCAATTCATTAGTACTACAATTTCGTAGCACTACGATTAGTTCACTTCATGTAGTTTTGGCTACAAATGTAGTTTACACTTTGTAGTCTTCAGACTGGTGAACGCGCGTGTGTTGTAGTCTTCATTTTGAAATGTAGTTATTCCCTTCGCTAACTCACTCAGTCTCAGTACCCAAAGGCCGTTTATTGCTGTACGGCGCATGCAGCCAGTGCATTATCGTTACCCAGTGATGCACACCTAAATAGGGTGCGCTTAGACGCTTTGTTTCATAGATGGCAGCAGGCGTTCTCATGTACCTACATACATTTTTATATTTTTGAAATAACGTAATATAATACATTATATAAGTATATTATTGCATTATTTAAGTACAGACCACAAAAATATACAGAAATGAAGTAAGGTAAATTTCTTGGTACACCACTTAGTCTTAATAATTGTACAAAATTTGACAAATTGTAGTACTAATGACTTGAAGTCATTAGTACTACAATTTCGTAGCACTACAATTAGTTCACTTCATGTGGTTTTTGCTACAAGTGTAGTGTACACTTTGTAGTCTTCAGACTGGTGAACGTGCGTGTGTGTTGTAGTCTTCATTTTGAAGTGGTGGCCCACTTGTGAGCGGCGCCGGTAGAAAGTGGCTCGGTCCTGCCCGAATAGACTCTGGCGGAAGCGGCCCCAGCGGAATGTAAATTTCAAACGGCCGCGTTCACGAACGCCATTGTTGTTATCGACCGGTTTTGGAGCGGGTTTCGCGATCGGGCGGCACCTGACGACTTGACCGAACGACTTTCCTACTTTTTTATGACGCGGTGAAGTTATTAATGATGATTTGTCGCGTAGTAACGATGATAGCCAACCTTTAAACGGAATCGTAGAAATAATAGCAACGAATGGGGACACACCACTTTCCCAGGGCCGTTCTATGAGCCGACGGCTCCCATATCGGCCCTACTCTTGCGTCGCCAGGTTGACATTTTTCTTATTTAAAGCCATCCCCGTGCGGCGCCCGTGTATAGGGCGAACGCCGCAAGGTTCTGGCAGCAAAAAACCCATTCGTTGTCCCCTCCACCAAGAACTTTCTTTATTAAATCAAATACAAATACAAGAAAATTAAAAGCATATAAAAGAAATAGATTTGTGCAGCGGCATAAAAATCAGAAGTAGAAAAACAAAAGCAAAGAAAAATAGAAATAAAATCAGGTTAAATACAAAATCAAAATAAAAAGAAGATAGCAAAATAGTAACATAATACAGTATAAGCGAGGAAGTAAACAGGTTAAATTCATAAGCAAAAATAGCAACAAAATAGTATCATAAATTATCCAAGAAAAGAAAATTAAGATATAAAAACAGGTTAGAAAAGAAGCAAAGTAGTGATACACAAAGTATACGACAGTGGAGCCGTCACACAAGAAGTTGGAGAGAAGGATCTGGTGGAAGGGACAGTGGATATGTGGGTTTTTTGGATTTAAACGACACTCCCAACAGGGAGGGACGTATACAAAAGGATAGAAGTTCAGTTCTTGACGCCCGCAGGATCCACGGTCATAGCAGATAGCTCACCCATGAAGCAGATCCCAGCGCGACATCCACGTCCGGGCATAGGCTCGAAAGAGTCTGAGATTATTACCTTTTTTAATGAGGTCATCGTTCCTAGGTGAACGATGCCCCACTCTTTCCAACTCGCTTACATCTCCTCTCTCGCGTCATTCAGCATCGAGCACTCCCAAAGAATGTGCCTCGGAGTCTGTCTTAGAAAATATAGAAATAATAGCAGTGCCACTCTCTGCTTCCGTACAGGTAGGCTACCAGAATACCAGAATCTTGTTGTCAGAAAAAAAACAAATTTTTGTCAAGGGGCCATCCATAAAGTACGTCACACGTTAAGGGGGTCGACGAATTGTGACATTGTGTGACAAGGGGTGGGAGGGGTCCAAAGTTTCGTGACGTCACATTTCAAAATCTAATACAATTTAATAAAAATGGTTATTTAGTTCAATTGTTGTAGGCGCGAGAGGTTTATCGGCAAAAGCCCTATGCAGACCCTAACTCGTCGAAGAAACATAGCTGACGCGGTGATGCTATTCAAAACAACACACAATCTAGTTGATAGTCCGGAACTTCTTCAACGAATATCTTACCACATCCCAACTCGCAATAACAGACATTCACCTACTTTTCATCTCCCCTTTTGTAAGACCAACTCAAAACAAAACTCCTTTATGTACAGATCCACAAATTCATTTAACACAAACTATCACCACATTGACATTTTCAACGCAACAATAAGAAACATAAAAGAAACAATATCTACACTACCGCACCCAAACTAATTTGTACATTATATCTTCCCTATTACTCCCGTCCCACATTCCCCTCCACCCTCTCCACTCGCAATTAAAGTAAATTAAAGTTAATTTTTAAATTCAGTGGAAATTTTATAATTGGCATAATTGTAAAAACCATTATTTCATATTTTAAGATTGTTGTTTTGCTGTTAATTTTCCCTAAAACAAAATAAATAAATAAATAAATACGTCTTACTGAAAGATCTTGGCTTATCCAGATCTTCCGTTAGTTCCATATTAGGATGCGTATCGAAAACGGCACTAACGGAGTCTTATCGGATTTGGTTAGGCAGGGAGAGAGACTGAAACAGTGGAGGCGAGTGCAGATGCATCATAAGGGGGCCCCTTAAACCCACACCTGGGTCACAAGTCCAGGCACTGTTCTCGGCTCCCCTCTCTGCAGTGCGATGGACCCGGAACCCGCACGGAGAATCCATCGAATGCCAAGTGTTTCGTCTATTCGTCAATTTCTAAATGTAAAATTGCTAAATATGTGACGTCACACTAGGGAGGGGGGGTCTCACAAATGTGACCAACTGTGACAAGGACGGGGGAGGGGTCAAAAAATCACGAAATTAGTGTGACGTACTTTATTGATGACCCCTAAGCAAAAGATACCTTAAACCCAGTTTAACAGAAAACACTTCGATTTTTTTTTTGAATTTTTAGATTCTTTAACTGTTGTACTAAAATTTGATACTAAAATATTGGACCCAAAGGATAAAGTTAAGTCATATATGCATATTATTGAATGAACATTCATTTACCTTATAAAAGTGACTTGGTTTATAACATTCCAAAAAAAAATCACCAATATAATCATAACAATAAATAAATTAGAGTATATTAAAAAAGTTTTTTCTATTGGATCCATTTCGACCCACGATTCTATACATATGTATCAAAATGACGATTTCGGTTAAGGGTTATAAAAATAATAGAGAGTAGCTTGTCACTCTAGAGTCCAGAGCATAAAAAGACGGTCCCATTTGGTAAAAAAAAATGCACTTTCATTACGACAGTGCACCAGATCACTAGTCAACAAATTGTTGAGTTACACTAAGTCCTATTCTCTAGACTTGGACCCGTGCGATTTCTTTTTGTTTCCAAATATGAAAAAATGACCAGGCCGAAGGCGGCTCACGTCAAACGAGGAAGTCATCGCCTGTTTGGCTGAGTTTGACAAATCATATTTATTGGATGCCTTAAAAAAATTATAATATCGCTAGACTAAGTATATCGGGCTTGAAGGAGACTTAGTAACACGTATGGAAATAAAAACACTTGTTTTGAGACGCGTCTAATAAGGATATTATCAATCTTGTTTCTTAGTATAGTACAGAAATACCAAAAAAAAAAAAAACATTAATTCTCAATATTATATATCATCTCTTTTAAATAATTTTAATATAAATACAAGATGTTGAATGTAAAATATTTAGATTGATAATACTCTCATAAGGTGAAACGAGTTTCAAAAAATTAAAAATGATCTTAAAAATGTTTTTATTTCCATAATATGTGGGATTATGGAGTTCTATAAACTAATACTATTTTATGGATGTCGGCCATAAGTAAGTAAATATTCATTCTTTAGGAACCGACATGTAAACGTAACGTAATTTTTGATGGATTACAGCTAAAGTAAAAATATAATTAAACTAATTAACTTTGTTTACACCACTAAAATTTATTTGGTAAAACCAACCGGTTTCGGAAACGACGTTCCTTCGTCAGGGTATACTTAATACTAATTGAACTTTACAAAATTATAAACAATCATACTTCAGTGTTAAGTGTCCAAATGGGGGTAAATAGTGGGGGGTGCGAAAGAAACAGGTGATAGGGTGAAAGGGAACATATGCAAAATAGGACTGTAAGTTAAATTTTTTTGGTTGTTAATAATAGATTCATTATTATTTATAGCTTTCTTAATCTCTAGCGACTCTAAGCGCTTGTTCAGACACAGCGGGAACCGTTCAGTTTCAGAATCGCGTTTCAAAACACGCGATTTGTGTCATCTGTTCACACAGCCGCGGTTAATAAGCGATTTGTGCGCGCGAAAATAAACATCAGTTTGACAGTTCTGGTGCCGTTCTCCATCTTTGAATATCAGAGATATATTCGCTCATTACTTTATTAACGACGGCCGTGTTCCATGGCAAGACACATAAATATCGTTCTGTCAGTTCATTTTTGGTGAATAAATACCTACTTCTCTAAAATACTCTTTTTTTCCACCATTTCCAAATATCTCCACCAACTCCTGCCAAGCTTGGTTCTTGGCGTATTTGAGTAATCCTCACACTGAAGATCCCATATTACAGGTCTTTTCTCCACTTCATCAATAAAAATTCAGTGTCAAAGCGATCCATAACCATAGAAAAGAGAATATCATCCACGCGTGCTCCTGTTGTGACATGGAACCGTGCGGTGCCCGCAAGGCGACTGAACGCTCTCGTAAGGCTTCATAGTAATAGGATCGTGCGGGCGCCGTGCGGGTCTATTTTCTAGCGGTTGGATTGCGGGCACCGCAGCGGTTGACTAACCGCACGGTTGTGTCTGAACGATCACATACAAACCTAGGTAAATGAGACCCGCACGGATCTCACGCGATTCTAAAACGGCACGATTCCCGCTGTGTCTGAACAAGCGCTAAATTATTAATTTATTATTATTAAGGCGTCTACTTTTACTATAATACAAAGAGGCCCTGAATAACCACAAATTTATAGTAAAATACAACAGTATAAAGTGAAAATATATTTTACACTTGTTATTTAATATTTCTTTATTGCGTTTACTCGAGGCTTCACTCAAAACGAGCTGTCTGTAGCCATGTGGGTCAAAAATATTGCGACACTTTTTATGTTTTCAATTCAAGAATATTTATTACGATTATTATCATACTTGAAATGCTTGCGGTAATGACGAATGCGGTACAGGAAAAAATAGTAATTATTATGGTAACTTGTTTGCAGTTTTATTCTAGATATTAAGAAAGGCGGTTAGGACACGCATACGGTTCGAGTAACGAGAGAATGGCACCTGTATATATGACGCGAATTATGAAGGCAGCGGTAAGCGAGGTCATTTGCGAAAAAACTCGATCAGGTGAACCAGTTATTGGATGATGACTATATTAGACAGTAGAAACTTGCAGAGTTCTTTCTCAGACTGTCGCTTTTAAGAAACTGAATTAATGTTAATCAACAAGTGAGTAATTAATAAATTTAAAAATCGTAATATATTAGGTCCTTACATATGAAATTGGCGTTTAGTATGGGAGGAACATAAAGCCGATTTTTTTTATTATAATATATTTATTTTATCAAAGTATGTACCATTGCTATCTATGCTCTTTTGCCATCTCATAGGTAGTTCATCGATCCCTTTACTAAAAAAAACATTCGGACGGGAATCAATAAAATCTTTGAAGGCGGTTTGGACTGCCCCATCGGAGTTGAATTTTTTCCTTTGCAAGAAGTTATCCAAATTTCGAAAAAAATGGTAATCTGTTGGGGCAAGGTCCGGAGAGTACGGTGGATGTCTTAGACATTCCAATTGAAGCTCCTCTAATTTGGTAGCCGTCTGTTGTGCAGTGTGTGGTCTAGCGTTATCATGAAGCAGCAGTGGCCTAGAGCGATTAACCAGCCTCGGTTGTTTAGCAGCTAGCTTTTCCATCATGGTTTGCAGTTGCTGACAATAGACATCTGCCGTATCGGTCTGGCCAGAAGCTGTAGAACGACACCTGTAGCACTAGTCCACCAAACGCTCACAAGTAACTTTTTTTGGAGTCAATTTTCGCTTGGGGCATGGTTTGGCTGGTTCGGCAGGGTTCAGCCATTGCGATGAGCGCTTCCGATTATCGTACAGGATCCACTTTTCATCACAGGTAATGATTCGATTTAAAATCCCTTCATTATTGTGCCGGTTGAGTAATGCAACGCAGCAGTCAACGCGCGTTTGTTGATTTGCTTCACTCAATTCGTGAGGTACCCACCTTTCAAGCTTTTTCACCTTACCAATTTGCTTCAAGTGGATTAAAACAGTTTTATCACTAACACCGCAGCCTGCAGCTAACTCGGATGTGGTTTGCGATGGATCCGCTTCCACAATAGCCTTCAATTCTTCATTATCAACTTTGGTCTCCGGCCGTCCACGGGGCTTGTTCTGCAGGTCGAAATTTCCAGAACGAAAACGTTGGAACCAAAAACGCACTGTGTTTTCTTTTGCGGCACCGTCGCCATACACATCATTAATCCTTCGAGCCGTTTCTGCAGCACTGGTGCCACGGTGGAACTCGTACTCGTAAATAACGCGATATTTCAAGTTTTTCATTTTGTAAACTGAGTGACGCAAAGAAAAAAACAATTGAGGAAAAAACAAATGAATTATAATTTTCAAAACACAAATACATGAGTAAATAGCTGTATAAATTTGGATTTGGAATTCCTAACCAAAGAGAAGATATTTGAGATCAAATTTGCCAGTACGGCAAAACGCCAATTTCATATGTAAGGACCTAATAATTAGCTGTGATTATTTTTATGATTTTAGAATGTTTTAGAAAAATTTGGAAGGCAATGGAATACGCGAATAAATACGAGATGATTCGAGGAAGAGCGTATTCTTTATGAGCGCCGACGCGATCACTCAGGAACGTCAGTTTGTGCTGACAACGAATGAAAGCCTTCGATAGCAAACTGTGAATTCGTGCAATAGACAACTGCGAATCTTTTCACAAGAAACGAGAGGAGCTTTCTAGCGAATCTAAATTGGAACGAAATAAAGAATACTCATCCAGCAAAAGTTTGTATCCGGTAACATGTGCAGCTACGTTCCACCTCAAGGTATACTCAAACTGGAACAAATATAGGTCCCTGTCTACGGCTGCATCAAACTTAAAAACAGATTTACATTGATTAACTTAACTAACGAACTAACCAACCATCTCGCCGGCAGAGAGAGGATAGAACGCCATATTCATCTATCTTTACACACAACTTTTGCTTCGGCTACATTCATACATCTTCTCGTGCAAGCTCTACGGTTGTTGAGGCTTTTGACAGGGCCATCCTCCAATACTTGTAGCATCCGATCATGCCATTAATTAATTTCATGGAGAAAATAAACAATTGCGCCCGGAGCGTATGTAATTTTCATAACATCATTTTCAAACAACTTCGTGGCGCCCGGAGCATATTCAATTTCCATAAAAACATTTTCAAAATTGACGTCCCCACTAACAAGAATTTCTATAGGTTATTAAATATCACACGGAAAACCTGAAAATGTTAAAACGCTAAAGCCGTTATTATACAATATATTTATTTTTTCATGTTAATAGTGGTAGTTTTTTTATTATATACATCCTATTTATTTTGTTATGTAAATAATTATTTAATTGTAACAGGTTGCGGATATTTTATACGAACCGTATGTTTTTCCGAGAAACGATTCTCGACGTTTCGTTGAATGCTTATTGAACGTCCTCAGGAGGATGACCTTTACCCGCGGAGGTAGAGGGCGGACTGATTACTGCTTTCGAGGGCGTAAATTATATGTGGAGTGTTCACTTCTTCTACAATAGAGGTGGCCAGTGTGCAATATATATTAATTACTTTCGGCGGACTTATCTGCGACATTTCTCAAGGGTTGAATCAATGTCGTAAGAACAGGGCGCCAAATACTTGATAGTTTGTAACTGTCATCTCTATTGAAATTGGGATGTTTGTATATTTCAATGGACTCCCTCACTAATCTGGGTATAAGGTGCGGTTCTGTTGATAAGATTTTTGTCTTGTCAAATCTGATGAAGTGACAGAGATTCCCTTTGGATGCATGTTCGCAAATTGCCGATATATTGGAGTTGTTGTTTTTAATTGCTCCAATATGTTCCTTCAATCGTGTAGCGATATTGGACAAACCAAACGCAATTAACTCTTTAATAAATAATTATTTCTGTATTACTTACTCTCGCTTCGCACCATGTCTTTCTTACTTTGTTTGCCCGTTTTATTTAAATAATTCTTGCTACATACCTTATTTTTTGTTTTATCTTACCTTTTAATGCACCTGCATGTGATAATTTCTATTTATGTATTTAAATCATCTTATATTTCTGTATATCGCATGTATGATAATTTAATGTATGTATTCTTTAATTAATAATTTAATATATGGATTGTGTGGGACTGCACAAACCTCCCCTCATACTGGAATAAAGTTTTATTTATCTATTTATTTTTAATGGACGGAAATGCGTAACAGGAAATAAGACGCCAGGGAAGCGCTTGCAATTTTACTTGACCAATGAGCGCGCGCGATGGAAAAAAGCCTTCGTTTATAAACAAATCAATGTCCAGCAACTGCCGTCACAGCGAAGAGGCACACTTACAACAGTCGACGCTTCTCATTTTGTATATATCCTACGCGACTGGTTTCAAGCGTGTGGATGTTGTAACTTTGATATATTTTGGCTTATATCTTCTAAATCATCCAATAAATACATATTTTTTTAACATTAATGTAAACAATCACTACCCTTAATGATTTATTTCCTCAAATTTTATGTAATTTTTGTGATTATCTATGAAAATAAATAAAAACATATAATTGACCAAACACATTTCGAAATAAAATGCATACCTATCTAGTGCGGTAAAATTCAATAATAAATAAATGCACATCTTCTTCATCAGCCTTCGTCTTTCCACTGCTGGATATAGGCCTCTTCCTTATTTTTCCATTCTTCCCTGTTGTTGGATAATTGTAGCCATTTCTTTCTCTTCACAGCGACAATATCATCGGCCCATCTCTTTTGAGGTCTTCCGATGCCTCTTTTATTCTCCCAAGGTCTTCATTTCAGAACTCTGGGAGGCCATCTCGTAGCATCCTGTCTTGCAACGTGTCCTGCCATTTTCGTTTCGCTATACGATCCATGATATCCACTACTCTAGTTCTGCGCCTAATTTCGGCGTTTCTAATTTAGGCTGCACTCTTAAATGCACATACATTTTCTTTAATAGTATTTACTAATTAATAAATATAAAGGTATTAGCTTTTTTAAATTTTGATGTTAATTTCTGTTGCTGCTCAATTGATACTTTTAACTGTACACATCATACGCGACTACTGTAAGGCTCGCTCGTTTTTTTTTTTTTTAATTAAAATTTCACTCTCAACGCGGCCAAAGAGTACAGCTTGCGAAGCCTCGGTTACC
>JADDOH010013652.1:0-30974 GCA_016648135.1 Agrypnia vestita | reverse complement strand
ATGTCGCCTTTATTACTCGCCGGGTCCCAAAGAATAAGTTTCCAAATTTTTACTCCAATCGGTCGAACGGTATAGATTTGCATTGAAAATATAACAGAGGGAGAAGAAGGGGTAAATTTGTCTCCAGGTCTATGAATCCCATATAAATATTTTTTCCATACTCCCAGCTTTTCTGGATAGTTTGTTGCAGTGTAAACAATTGGTCTGTTGTGCCTCTCCCGGCTCCGAAACCGCATTGACCTTCTTGGATCTTTTTTTCCGTTATTCTGCTACATTTTCTCTCAATGACTGTAACGTTCTGACATCATCATTTTTGAAGACGTATAGACCAATGATGCCACCGGCCCACAAAGGACACCAAACGTTGATTTTTCTGGATGAAATGATATTTCAACAATGGCTTATGGATTATCATCGCTCCAAATGCGGAAATTCTGTTTATTGACATATCCATTTCACCAAAAGTGTGTTTCATCACTGAACACATTTGGATTATAAAAATTTATATTTTTTATTTTTTAAAAAAAACTTTAAAAGACTATTAGACCTTTTAAAAGAAAATAAGAAGATTGCACCATGTACGCACCAGTCACGGCAGCCGCATGCACAAAGTTATCGCCTTTGAAAAAACTACCCTTTATGTACAAACGTACAGCTACATTAAATTCATTTAATTTTATCATATATATATATATATATATATATTGGTATTGACTTGGTGAGTGGCATTTCTCACATATTCACGCACACAGATGTATCCCACCAGCTAGTTCAACGGTACAACAAGTCTCAGGTTGAGTTCTTACTTGATAGTATGTGAAGCATATCCAGATCTTTAAATTTGTAAACCAATGCATGAGATGAATACATGGATAGGATTTTACATAAATAAAATAAGTAATTTTAAAATAGTAATATAATCATGGCACTTTGTATAAAAGAATAAGCATTTGAAAATAAAATAGAAATATGAAAAAATGCGCAGATTCGCGCTAGTACATAAATTTCAATCTGCCATCGGGCACAATAATGGAGTAAATAATATTACAAATAATAAATGATATTAGCATAGGCTGAAAATGCGATTAAGTGCAAGTAAGTAGATAAAAATAATTAAAAGGCACAGGCTGACTGCGCTGACGAAAATAAAAGTTCTACCGCCATTCGGGTCAGAATAAAATACAATTATAAAAATGATTCTAAACTAGAAAGAATATGAAATTAAAACATAAAATTCTAGCATGGCGGTATCATTAGAATGATTCTAAGTTAGAACGATTTTAAAATTAAAACATATAATTTTGCATGGTGGTACCATTAAAATGATTCTAAATTAGAAAGAATACAAAATTAAAACATAAATTCATGGTGCCGCACGATTGCAGATGTTACATTTGCGTGATCACGTGATGATTCTATCTTCTGGGTGGATTTCCTATATATAATCGGCGCGTATCCATGTTCACTGCTGAATCTACATGGCGTCAGGATTCGAAGATGTGCGATCAGGTATCCCTCATCCGACAGCCAAGATTACAGGAAATCCTTGCGATAATAATGTTAACATCTACAAAACGCCTCTCCCATCCATGCCATGAGAGAGTTCCGAAAATGGTTAGCAGGTAAAATGGAGGTATAGCTGGCAGCTGGGCAGCACAGGATAGTTATTTTATATTAATATTTTGAGATAGTGGGCCATCCAAACATGGCCTCGCATGGCAAACATTATATTTGTTGGCATAGCAGGGCAGGGCCCTATAAGAAAAAAACACATGAATTAGTACAATGAAAATAACTCACACATACTGGATCGTGAAGTGGGGTATCGGAGTCGTCCTCACCAAGACGGGAACAGTTGCCGAGGTCCGTCCGCCTTGGGCCCTGGTAGATTTTAAAGTGGGGACCGATGGAAGAGAGGTCATGCCCGTAGGTACGTATCTCCCACCATTTCGCTGCGCTCGGCGTGGGGGAATTTGCAACGCGCGCACGAGTTTTTACAATAAGTGGCCTGTAAGATCGAGAGATCGGTACTTGGCTAGGGCCCGTGCGTTAAACGTAGTTTTGTTGGCGAATTAAATTCTAGTTCGTTTGATAACCAAAAATCAATTTGTGCCGCGGCGCGTTATTAATGGCGTGATAAACTGCAACGTAACAATATAATAATATTATATATATATATACTATATATATATATATACATCTATATAGACTATATATATATATCTAGATATATATTACTACTCTATGGCTCGTTTCAGGAAACCATAAGGAATACTGCAGATAGAAGTAGATGGCACTGGATGGTTTGGGCTGTGAGATCATTGCACATTCTGTCATCAGGTGATGTAGTACGATGTAGCGTTTTGGCTCGGCCACTCTCTCTTTAATATTTTTATCTATAATTTGTAGGTATTGACCCCTTTTATAAAAGGGGGTAAAGACCTACAGACCTACCTCCACCGTAAAAGATAAATAGCCAAAACTGAATAATTATTCGAAAAATTAAATAATATGTTTCAATATTCAATAATTTAAGAACTGAAATGCTTCGTTGTTGTAATTGTGAATAATAGTTGCCTTTTGTGTGTTTATTAATGTCGAGTTTACATAAGGTAGATTAAAATTTAAAAAAAAAATTGAACATTTGTAAAGAATACGGTGTTTCCACAAATATTGTGTAGACATTTGATATCCAGTAAGGTTGATAACAAAATACAAATAATTGAATTTCTGAAATATAACATCTAAATTGATCGAAATCCGATATTTTGTTACTTGAGACATTGAAAGCCTATTAATCGAACCTTTCTTTTGGAAATCATTCGGAAATTGTCCGCTATAAACACTGGTGTACTTATTTACGAGCTCTAAAACAGTTTGAATTATAATTTATTATTCAAATTTCTCTCAATCAAAAGCTCCTCCAAGGCATTTTATATAATTAAACTTTGTATATTTGAGATAAAATAATGGATTATTCCTTTTCCTTTGAAGAACAAAAATGTTATTTATAAAAATACCAAAACCGGGTCGTATCACCCTTTACACACTAAATATCTTTGAAGCATGTATACTCCCTGTAATAACGTATTGCGGTCTATGAAGAGACGAATGCTGGGAGACAAATGAAGAAATCAAACGCTGAACAAAAATTGTGGATATTTTAACTTTTTGTACACTAACGTTATTCATTGTAAAGAACTCCATTTTTAATTTTTAAAAAATAAAAATAAATTGTCGATATCATGGACCGTATTGCCAAATTGAAATGGCTATGAGCAGGTCGTGTCGCTAGACAGGGAACTAACATATGAGAAGCTGCGTATCAAAACCTATCCAACGACCATTTTCGTTTTTTTTTAGATTTGAATTTCAATATATTCTCTAAGCTGAATCCTTCTTTTATTATATTAGTTTACTATCATAACATGTGCCAATCTGAAGTTATTGCTATTAAAAAATCAACTTGAGTTTCAAAACCTACCTAAAACCAAATAAACTGCCTTTCATCATCGACTTGCCAAAAAAATAGTTCATGGCGTTAGGTAGGTTTTGATACGCAACGCCTCATATGAGCGAGCACACAGAATTTTACAATTAAGACTGTGGAATAAATAGGTCGGTCTCAAAAAAGATTGGTGGATGATTTCATCCCAATCGCCGGAAAGGGATGGGTGAGAAAAGTCCAAAAAAGAAAGGTATGGAAAATATTTAGAAGAGGACCACATCCAACAAAGGGATATGGCTGAAGAAAAAAAAGAAGAAGAAGAGATAAGTGTCAGTTCTAATATTCTACTATGGAGGTTATAAATAAGTTCTTCCAAACTTAGATATTTTATGTATGCACGCACCATATATACATAATATAATCCTTAACGAAAGATTATATAATAAGGTGGATTGCATAATGGATTATATTATGTGTTATATTACATGTTTTATTGTGGATTTACGTGACACGGAGATGGCCTTTAGAGTATAAATAAATAAATACAATTTTATTCCAGTATGTGGGGAGGTTTGTGCAGTCCCACACATTCCATATAAGAATACATATATTAAATTATCATACATGAGATGGTTAAATATACCATGGATACCCTATCCATCCCAGCCTAGATAAAATGGAAACATTGTTTTTATTTTAACAGCTATGTAAACGGATCGTGACCTTAGGAGACAAATAAAAACACTGGAAATTAATTAGCTATTTATTCATTAATGATTAATTATTTTATTAAATTGACAAAAACCTCCAAAGCGACTTAAACAGATTTTATGATTATATTCAAGAACACATTCTTGTTGTGAAGTTGCAATTTTTTCAGAACAAAGTTCTGTGAAATTTAAAACCAAATTAATTAATCAATATAAAGGTCCTTAAAGACCTTCGATATATTCACGGAAATATACAAGGCTCCTATAGCGAAATTGGATAACGCGCCTGCCCCGGATTGTGCCCGTTCGAATCCCGGTAGTAGCCAAACATTTTTTCGTGGATTAGATTTTTCTGTATGTATTTCTAATTGATTAATTAATTTGGTTTTAGATTTTATATTAGATACATACACATAAACTATCTCTAGGTTATACCAAATGCAAATCAATCAGTTTTTCAAAAAGTCGTCATAAATATATTCACCAGTACCATATCCATTGACACAATAAAAGACCTAGGTATTATCTTTGACACCCTTCTATCTTTCTTACATCTTCGCTTCCATATACGCAGAAAACATAATTAGTAAAGCACAAAACATGACAGGATTTATACTTCGTTTCACCAGAAATTTCAAAAATCCTAAAACTTACGTGCACCTGTACCAAACTCTTATCTGATCGCACCTCAAATACGCATGTATCATTTGGAATCCCTACGATAATATAAATATTGAAAAACTTAAAAAAATTGCAAACTGTGGCTACACAGTTTCGCAAATTTCGAGCAAAATCATCCTAAGCGATGAAGCTCATTTTCACCTTGATGGATTCGTGAATCGTCAAAATTGCCGCATTTGGGGTTCAGAAAACCCACATGTGATTGTCCAAAAATAAATCCATCCACAACGTGTCACTGTTTGGGCTGGAGGCATCATTGGACCTTAATTCTTCGAAAATGAAGCTGGTCAAGTGACTGTTACTGGTGCTCGATAACACGACATGATAACCAAGTTTTTTCTTCTTCTTCTTTTTGCCTAAATATGATGATATTGATATGGAGGACATGTGGTTTCAACAAGACGGTGCCACATGCCATACAGCCCTTGAAACAATTCAATTACTGCAGGAGACATTTCCTGGTCGTGTACTCTCTTGTTTCGGTGATCAGAATTGGCCCCCTAGATCATATGATTTAACACCACTTGATTTCTTTTTATGGGGTTATTTGAAGTCTAAGGTCTTTGCCAACAAGCCCACAACCAACCATGCATTGAAGGAGGAGATACAACGCTGCATGAACGAAATTCAGCCACATTTATTCAAAATGGTTATGGAAAATTTCGACAAAAGAGTGCGTATGTGCCAGCAAAGCCATGGAGACCATTTTCCCGATTGCTATTCCATACATAACCCTATCCTATGTACTTTATGATTTAATAAAAAAAATACAGTTTAAAAAAAACACCAACTCGATACATTAAATATCTACAATCCTCGTGTTTATTAAAAGTATAAAAATATTTTGGGGAAAATAATTATCTGTAAGCAAGTACCTACTGAAGGTTTTTTACTCGTTCATACTCGTTTTAACTCGTTTTATTCACTTTATTTGTTTAATTTTTCTCGCAGGCAACATCTCACGTAAAGTTTCCGATAAAAGAGCGCGCAGCTAATGACAAAATTCATTATTTTTTCAGTAGTGTCTGAAAGAAGTGTCTCCTGCTAAAAGTAAGAAAAATATTTTTTAAATTTTTCATCTTAGTGCATTTACAGTTAATTTCCACTGGATTAAAACAAATGTTATAAATAATTGTGTTATAAATTATTTAAAAAAGTAGTAATTGCAAATTTAAATAAAGTGACTTTCCTTTCGTTTTAATATTTTTAAATAGTAAATTTCAAATTTTGTTTTTATGCAGATGCTTGCCTATTAACTTTTAATTAAAATTAAAATTCCCTATGTTTTTAGTTTCTTAAATATTTATTATTCCTGTATTTGCTACTGCGCAGCATTTTATATAATTTTTGAAAACGTATTTCACGGTCCTAGATCTAAAAACTTTTATGTGAGATTTCAATTGTACGATTAATTTCCCATAAATATATATTTTGTAAACTTTGTTATTCTAACCAACTAACCATCACGCCGTTTCCCCGCAGGGGTAGGCAGAGAGGATTGGACGCCACACTCTTCTATCCTGGCGCACAACTTTTGCCTCGGCCACATTCATACATCTTCTCATCGTTCTACGGTTTTTGAGGCTTTTAACAGGGCCATCCTCAAATACATGCGGTATGTGATCGTGCCAGGTCTCTCGCGAGCGCACTCTATTCATGTTGCCTTCTATATTTCCTTTCGCCTCATATATTTTCTTGCCTCTAAATATTGAAAAAAGTATGCAAACTCTGATGTCGCATATCTCCATAACTGTTGGTGTCATGGTTGCTTCAACATTTTCGACTCACAATTAAAGCAGGAATGTATAGTGAGATTAATGTTCCAAATAACCCTGTATTATCACAATTTATATATCACACTTTTTTTACATAAGCATATATCAATAACGAACTAATCAACTAATCAACCATCACGCCGTTTCCATTCAGGGGTAAGCGGAGAGGGCCATATTTTTCTATTTTGGCACACCACTTTTGCTTCGGCTACATTCATACATCTTCTCATGCAAGCTCTAAGTTTAACAGGGCCATCCTCCAATATTTTTAATAAGTATTTGATCATGCCAGGTCTTTCGCGGACGCCCTCTATAATTCTCTTGCCTTCAACACGCGCCCCGTGTATTCACTCCCTTTATATTAACTCGTGGCGTCTGCTTGTCTTCTTATCTGACAAAAAAACTTTGGATCCATTTTAAACCCCTTTCCCGTGATCCAATCGAGCTGAAACTTTGCAAGCAGACTCGTGGCGACGATCAAGAAGATCTATCAAATTTTCGTTAAAAAAATTGATAAATTTCTGGATTTTTCAAATTTTGAATGGTTTTTTCAAACAACTTATTAAGTTGTATGAAAATATTTCAACGCGTCTGGTAGACGCTTTATAGTATAAATTTGATATATACATATATACAATAAGACTGATTATAGTATAATTTTTGGATTATTGGAAATTTTTTATTACTCCCTTCGCAGCGTCGCCCGACCGAAACCCAACGCGTAACCTAACCTAACCTAACCTAACCTAACCTAACCTAACCTAACCTAACCTAACCTAACCTAACCTAGTTAAGCGAAAAAAAAATGTTTCTAAACTAGTAAATGAGAAAGGGAGTATCATAAAAACTTGGTTTTTATGGATTTATTTTTTTTAACAATCCTTTCCTCGTTCACAGTTCCACATGACCAAACCATCTCAGTTTTTTTTCCACTCCATTCTTTATTCTATCTATCACACTACAGCCAGCGTTACATTAATTTCTAACTTGTTCATTCCTCACTCTATCGATCAAAGGTTTTCCACACACTGCATTCGATCTACTTTCATTCCTCCTTTGCCAATTTCGGACTTCACTTCATCGGGGTTCTTATTCTATTATTTGAATTACTTTTTCGCAGATTTCTGTGCGTGCCAGCGCTGTTAATTATTTCTCACACACTTGTGTGACATTTCGATCGTACTATTAATTTTGCATAAATATACAGGGTTATTTGGAAAACGTTAATAACCTCGCAGGACTATTTTCCTCCCTTGATTATGAGTTGAAAATTTTTAAGCTATTGTGACCTAATATCAATAGGGTCAAACTTGACCCGAAGGCCGTTAGAGTAAAAAAGTTCATACGCACAATAACATAATTTAAAAAAAAAGATTAATTTGAAAATAAGCCTAAGTCAGCGATTAAATAAAAGTCATAAAATATCAATATTCAAAAACCGTTATTTTTCGAGAAAATTGCTCATTCATCCCAAAATGGGTCAAAATTGACCCGAGGACCTTACGAAGGTTAAGGAGACATGCGACATCAAAGTTTGCACTTTTTTTCAATATTTCTGACTTATTTTTTGTAAAACGTTGGACTATCATTACAGTATCTCATATCGATTACGAAAAATTCATTCGTTTCAATACACGTTAAATAAAATGATAAAAACCCTGAAAAAATTCCAATTGGAATTTTTATTTTTACCGTACATCAAGGTTGTTATTCCATTATTTGAATTATTTTTTCGCAGATTTCTGTGCGTGCCAGCGCTGCTAATTATCATCATCATCAATGGCATCTCCCACGCCGGCCGCGGGCGAGCCCAGCCCTTCGCCGAGGGGACAAGGAGCCTCCCTGACCCTGGAAGATGGTCGCGAAAGACCTCCGGCGTCCTGCCTTCGCTCGAGGTGGTTCAGCTGCGTCTTCAACGTGTTCTTCGTCATCCTTGCCTGGGGCCTGAACGCGCTGTTGTGCTTCAAGGGCGAGTTTAAGTTCTGGATGATGTCGATTCCATTGCAGGTGATTGTGTACGTGACGGTGTTTATTTTGAAGCAAAACTATTGCCCGACCCAACCTGACAACTTCGCAGACGTCAGGAATGCCCGCTGACGTCTTTGAGAGGCATGTAATAAGAGTTGTTACAGATAATAATGTAAAAAAAAACTGAAATAAATTTTATAAAATGTATCCATTGTTTTATTATTGTCTTTGTGCATAATTTTGTGTTCTTATTGCAGATCAGGTGTCGCTAACGCTGATATAAAAGTGACATCTAGTAACCAAATGCATAGCGCGAGTTTTATAAACACAGAATCAAGGAATTTTCAAATCTCAAATTTTCAAAGCAAGCAAACACTTGGTGGTGATACATTATAATTAAATAAATAATAATTACTTTGTTATACACCACTTATATTTATTAAAAATCAAACCAGGTGTCGCTACTACCGTAGCTTCTTCAGGGATCTTAACTGTCTAAACATCTATATTTCACAGTCAAGTTTTTATACATTTTTGCTTTATTAGTCGTACTCACTAATGTCAAATTTTCAAAGGAAGCAAACACTTAGGTAGTAGCGAAACCTGGTTGGATTTTTAATAAATATAAGTGGTGTATAACAAAGTTATTATTATTTATTTAATTATAATGTATCACCACCAAGTGTTTGCTTCCTTTGAAAATTTGACATTAGTGAGTACGACTAATAAAGCAAAAATGTATAAAAACTTGACTGTGAAATATAGATGTTTAGACAGTTAAGATCCCTGAAGAAGTAGTAGCGAAACCTGGTTGGATTTTTAATAAATATAAGTGGTGTACAACAAAGTTATTATTATTTATTTAATTTTCAAATGTTTTAGTTTATTGATGTGCATAATATATAAATTTTTTTTGAGAACAAGGAATATGCCTAAGTATAAAAATATTGTCCATATATAAAAAACACGTTATGCAAAATATTTATTTATACTGGGAGTCGGGAGTCTTCTTCGTGCGGTTTTGAATAGAAAATATTCTTGCACTTTGGGTGAAATGTCAACAGTTATGGAGATAAGCGATATCAAAGTTTTCATTTTTTCCCAATATTTAAGACTTATTCCAAGTAAAACTTTGGATTGGTACTGCGGTAACTCTTACAAAATATTAAAATTTTATTCATTTGATACAAGTCAAATAAAATTATTAAAACCTTGCAGGAGTTTGAAAAATAATTATTGTAACGTTTTTGTAAAATAAGTCAGAAAAATGAAAAAAAATGCAAACTTTGATGTCGTTTATCTCCTTAACCACACAAATATATTTCACCTAAAGTGTAAAGAATAGTTTATATTCAAAATTTGGGCAACGACAATTTAATTTATCTGCCCCGCTTGTTTTTAACAAGTTACCTAATGAAACTAAAGGATTAACTCTACACAAACCTTTTAAACATCATATTACTAAGTTTATAAAAATATCAGGTAGAAGGTATGCTGAAGAAGTGATCCGCCGAATTGGCAAAAACTGATTTATATAATTTAAAGTATACTCTAATATAATATTAATTTTTGTAACTACTTAAATTCTGTATGTTTTGTATTTTGTATGTTTATTTTCTTTTCTTTTACATTTAGGTATTCCTATGATTTACTTATTGATCTATTTTCATTCTTATGCTTATACTTTCTTAAATTGTCATTTGTTAATATTAAATAAATATCATATGAGAATAACTGCCACAGAACAGGAACAGAACAACTAGTGTGGCAGTTATTAGAAACTTGTATTAACAAATGTAAATGAACAAATAAATAAAATTTCACGAAGAAGACTCTCCCGAAACTTTTGCTACTAGCTATGAGATACCCTGAATAATAGTTATATATATAGAATAATGTCACAGCAGTAATTAATTAAGTAATGGCAGAATTAATATTTTATAATTTTTTTTCATGATGCCTTTAAAACCACACAACATTACAGCCCAAACAACAAATTTCCTTAGATAACTCCTCATATTTTGCATACTCAAGTACTTCTGGCGCCTGGTAATACTTCATTAAATTTGTTTTTTCTCATTAAAGATTTTATTAACAACAATTTATGATTTTAATTAAATCAATAATTTTTATTTTAATTTTATTTGACAATCTATAACTACCTTTCATTATTAAAAAAGTAACCGATAAAAACCAAGTTTTTATTATACTCCCTTTCTTTGCAAAATATAACAACAATTAAAGACGAATTAAAACATATAACATAACACTAAACTTACAGTAAATTAATATATTTCTAAAATGTCAGATGTTTTGAGCTTTGATTAAACACTTCATGCTTTGAAGATTAAATTCTAAAAACATTTGTCAATCAATTTAGATTTTCGACATTCGTAGTGAAGTAACTATTATGCATACCGACGGAGTAATTTAAATTTAGAAAATATTCCGCGACGTTATCGGGCCGCCGTTGCTAATCAAACTTTTCTAATGATTCCAATTTGAAAAAAAACAATAAAATTTCTAAACATCCGAATACTATAATTATTAATTTTTTTTTAACGAAAATTAGATAGATTTTCTTGATCGTCGCCACGAGTCTACTTGCCAAGTTTCAGCTCGATTGATCACGGGAAAAGGGTCAAAAATCGATCCAAAGCTTTTTTTGAAGCAAGCAGAAGCCACGAGTTAATATAAAGGGAGTAAAACCCAACTAATGACACTAATATAATCATTTAAATAGCTCAATAGCGTGTACTCAATCGATGTACTTGCTGCGTAAAGGGAGGGAGTATAAAAAAATTGGACCACCTGGGTTTCTGGCAATATTCATATTGTTAATCAATAGGCTTTTCTGAACTTGAATCAATTGTCAGAATGTGGTCCTCATATTTTGCACACTCAAGTACCTGGACTAGGAGTACCTACCAACATACTATTTTGTTATATGATATATGAATTGTAGCAATCAATGTTTATTGTGTTTCCTAAGATAAAGACATTCAGATGGTTCTCAAAACTAAGATGACAAAATTTTTTTTTTTGAGAAGTTGAAGTGGCGCTGAAGGTAATGTAATTTGTAATGGTAATGTAATTTCTTCAAAAAGAGCAAAATGATTCTGTGGTGACATTATCAATATAATTAAAAAAATGTGCTATATTTTTCACCTTTAAAAATAGAATATATCAATATTTTTCAGGATACAAATACAAATATAAATAAACTAACAAATTAAAAATCAAAAATCAAAGTATGGACAGTAAAAATATCAAAAACAAGCTGATCGTACCCGGCGTTGCACGGGTTAAGGATTAAGTAAAAAATAAGTTTGTGAGGGAAACAAAGTTTCAAAAAACAATGTTTCCATTTTATGTTAACATAAGTTTTTGTAACATAACTGAAATACTTAGATATTTGGAATCGCAGATTTTTTTGAAGATATTAATGTTCTCTATAAACTCTTGCACATCACTTTGCTCTATTGTCAATAATTTCCGCAGCGTACGCGATATAAGATCTTTTTGGTATTTTTTTCACACGTTGGGTAATATTATCGAAGTTTTCATACAAATACCTAACATTTTTGAAAATATTCTCTAGCCTATGTTCATCAGGGATAATGTGGGATTCTAAATGTGAATGAATTTTTCAAATCGGTCCAGTTGTTTCGGAGCCTATTCAATGCAAAAAACAGTCAAATTTTTCCTCTTTATAATATAAGTATAGAATTTTTTTTTGAAAATAAGAAAAAATGTGTATAGTAAATTAATCATTATAAATAAATAATCAGGTCCCTTTTACAAACAGTTATTTATTTTTTAAATTTGTTTACTTCTTAGTACTTCTTTATTAATTATTAATATCCCGTATATTATATTTTTCTTTTTTCATGAAAATATATCAGTGGGAGGAAATGGGGGTAACGAAAGAAGGGGAAATGTCGCCAAGTATGCAAAGTTTTGAGTTAGATCGGTCAAGCGTCATAGATATGTACAGAAAATATATCAGGGGAGAAGTTGGGATAAAGGGATAGGGAGAATATGTCGTCTATGTTACCTGCCGGGTCCTAAAGAAAAAGTACGCAAAGATTGGGTCAGATTGGTCAAACGGTACAGATTTACTTGGAATGTATATATGGGGTGAAGGGGGGGAGAAATGTTATGTATGTTACACGTCGGATCTTAAAGGATAAGTATGCAAAATTGGGGTAAAGTCAGTGAAACGGTGTAGATTTGTTTAGAAATTTAGGGGAGAGGGTGGCGCGTACGGGGAGAGAGCGGAAATGTAATTTTTGTTTTCGCCGGGTCCTAAATAACAAGAATGCAAAATTGGGTGCAGATCGGTGTAGATTTGTATAGACAATAGACAGACAGACATTGAGTTTTATTGGTATGGATTATAATGATGCAAGAATATGACCAGGTAGTTCGAGGATTGGATGCTTGGATGCTCTGGCTTGAATCATACCAGGAGGCTGGGAAGAAGATGAAACCAAAGCTGCCACAGCCGATTGAATAAGTCAAACTTGTGTGGAGTTCCTCAAACAATAAACATTATTCTTGAATATTTTATTTGCATTTTAAGTTTCGGACATAAACATTTTTAGGTTAGACAATTTAAAAATCGCACGCACTCAGTGTATTGTATTTTTTTAAAAGCACCACGTTACGTCATATAAGAAAATTTGTTGTTTGTGCTGTAATGTTGTCAGTGGTTTTATAGGCATCAATATATTATATATACATATATATATATATATATATACATATATATATATATATATTAATTATATATCATATATCATATATATATATATATAAATATTAATCTGCCGTTACTTAATTAATTACTGCGGTGACATTATTTAATATTGATTGTTGAAATATTATATAATTCGTATGCATCTTTCATATAAAACTATTAATCAGGGTATCCATAGCTAGTAGCAAAAGTTTCGGGAGAGTCTTCTTCATGCAATTTTGAAAAGAAACTATTCTTTACACTTTAGGTAAAATATCTTTGGGTGAGTGTGTGATTAAGGAGATAAGCGACTTATTTGACAAAAACATTACAAAAATTATTTTTAAAATTCCTGCAAGGTTTTTATAATTTGATTTTACCAAATGAATAAAATTTTAATATTTCATTAAAGTAACTAGTATAAGTCCAACGTTTTATTTAGAATAACTCAAAAATATTAGAAAAAAATGCAAACTTACATATCGCTTACCTCCATAATTGTTGACATTTCACCCAAAGTGTATAGAAAATTATTAAGACTCTCTCGAAGATAGGTACGAGAGAGACACCCTGTATAAATAAATATTTTGCATAATGTTTTTTTGGACAATATTTTTATACGTAGGCATAAAAATACTGTCTATTAAACTTTGTTCTCAATTTAAAAAAAAATATATTATGCGGATCAGTAAAATATTACATTTAGAACTTACTTAATTCTGTGTTATGCATTAAGTTACCTACTATATGTAAGTTTTATAAGCGACACCTGGTCTGTAGTAACAAGAACATGAAATTACACACAAAGAGAATAACAAACACAATGAACACTTTTTATAAAATTTATTTCGCGAGTATTTTTTACATTATCATCTGCAACAACTCTGCAACATCACCTGCCTCTCAAAGACGTCAGCGGACGTTCCTCACGTTTTCGAAGACGTCAGGGCGGCCCGGGCAGTACCTGTACTTCAGAACAAACACCGTCAGGTACACGGTCATCTGCAGCGGAACCGACATGAGCCAGTACTTAAAGTCGCCCACGTGCCACAGCAGCGCGTTGACGGCCCAGGTGAGGACGACGAAGAGCACGTCGAAGGCGCATTCGGACCACTTGGAGCGGCAGCAGGACGTCGCAGGCTTCTCGCGACCCTCGTTCATCAGCAGGGAGGTTGCTTCCCCCTGCGGCCGCGCGTTGGGCTCGCCCGCCACCGGCTCGGGAGGCGCCATCGAGAGAGATCTCGCGTGATCAACACAGGGCTGGCACGTTTTAAACCTGCGAAAAAAGTGACCCGTGAAAACCGAGTTTTTACAATTACTCCCTTTCTCATGTTCGGGTTTCGTGGCTGCCGCATGCGTCGGAACCAAAGTACAACTTGTACGGAAAAAACATTAAAAATTTGAAAAATCCAAAATTGCAATTATTATTATTTTTTAACGAAATTTTGATAGATCTTCTCGATCGTCGCCACGAGTCCGCTTGCAAAGTTTCAGCTCGATTGGATCACGGGAAACGGCAAGCAAGCAGACGCCACGAGTTAATACAAAGGGAGTAAAAACAATTCAAATATTAGAATAACAAAGTTTACACAATATATATTTATGCGAAATTAATAGTACAATCGTCAAATGTCACACACAAGATTTTTGTGTGTGACAAACGGCTTCGTTAAAAGCCTCAAAAACCGTAGAACTTGTAAGAGAAGATGTGTGAATGTGGCCGAAGCAAAAGTTGCGCGCCAGGATAGAATAGTGGCGTCCTATCCTCTCTGCCTACCCCTGGGGGGAAACGGCGTGATGGTTAGTTAGTTAGAATAACAAAGTTTACAAAATATACATTTATGGGAAATTAATCGTACAATAGAAATGTCACATACAAGTTTTTAGATCTAGGACCATTAAACGCATTTTCACAAATTATGCAATATGCTGCGCAGTAGCAAAAAAAGGAATAAAAAATATTTAATAAAATAAAAAGTTAGGGAATGGAGTCAAGAAAAAAATATATAGCAAGAAATAAATTTAAAGTTTTACTAAAAATTTGAAATTTACTATTTAAAAATATTAAAATGAAAGAAAAGTCACTTTATTGAAATATGCAATTAATACTTTTTAAATTAATAACACGATCACTTATAACATTTGTTTTATTGCAGCGGAAATATAACTGTAAATGCACTAAGATGAAAAATTGAAAAAATATTTTTTTCTCACCTTTAGCAGGATGTCTCCGAGACACTTCTTTCAGACACTACTGAAAAAATAATAAATTACGTCATTAGATGTGCGCTCTTTTATCGGGATCCGTGCGAGAGATGTTGCCTGCGAGAAAGATTAAACGAATAGATTGAATAAACGAACGAGTAAAAAATCCTTAGTAGGTACTTGCTTACGAATGATTATTTTCCCCAAATTATTTTTTTAGCGTTTTTAACAATTTTTTTAATAAACTCAAGGGTAGTAGATATTAATTGAATTATTATTAATTCCGAAAAATGAAGTAGTGTAGACAAAATGTACAGATATAATGATATAATAAAAACTAACTGTTGTGTGTTCATATTTATTTATGATACCTAATCAAACATAATCAATAAAAATACCCCTTTGATTATAATTTAATTTAAAAACAAAATACCATATTAAAAGGACGTGCTATGAGAAAGAGAAGCATGACTTTTATTTAAACATATACTTGTAAAAAAAATTCAAACTAAATATTTATTTATTTATTTATTTTATGTAATATTAAAATCTGAATAATATGTTAATTATTGTGTTAATTAATATGGTAATTAATTGTTTATCATGAGATATACCTCTTATTTCGTTTTTTTTCCAAAATATATGCTTAGAAAAAAAGTCATCTTTTTTCTCAATGCTCACTTCTGCGTATTCCAATTTTTACTATTTATTTTTTATTTTTATTTTATTTATTTAATATATTTTTCATTGATTTCTAAATAATGCATTTTTAATGCGTTTTTTGTGTATAAAAAATACTGTGTGTTTTTAAACCTAAATAGACTAAATTTAGCGGCATTCCACCATAAATACTGTCCTCTAAGAGCCACTTTCAGATAGTTTTGGGAGGTTAACTATTTTATTTTATCATCACTGTTCATTCGAAAAATCATAATTTAAATCGTTATTACGAAACCTTTTTTTTATTTTCGTTTTTAAAATTAATAAAATTTATTTTAAACAAAAATGAACATTATATTTTGTTTCCGTTATGTTTCCATTAAAAATATATTAAATAAATAAATTTCATTTTTGAATTATATTATAAATTTTTTAATTACATATTCAAGTTGTGCATAATTTTGAGGAGTCGGTTTCAAATCATTTAAAATTAAAAAAAAATGCATAATGAGGATGGAAAATAAAACACGCGATAATTAATCAATGGAAGGTTTTATTATTTATAAGAAATAAATTTTGCACAAATTATACATGTTCGATAATAAGCTCTCTTCTAAGTTCAGGACACTTAGCACTCCTCTGGAGCACATCCTCACCTGTTTCATTATCGAAATTGTCGCCGACATATTGCTAGTACAGCCAAATCAGTGCGGAGTAAATCAAGATTTGGAACGGAAGAGAAATGCACATTGTAGTAAAATCAATGAAAAAGCTGAATGCCAAGTTGGTGCAGCAGAGAAATAGCCAAACGATGAGGACATATTTCCAGAAGTGACACTCATCTTGAACACACTTCACCATTTCCTTCCGATAGTAGTCCTCCACTATATTGAGATGAACCTCTCCGCTTTGTTCCTTCTCCATTAGTAGGCTGCGGTTAGTGCCGGACCCAAAAACCTTCATTGTTCGTTGAAAAACGTGACTTAGAGCTGGAAAACAAAAATGAAAATGATTAGAACGTCAATAAATAGAAACGTCAATCTTTTTTTAAAATGCAACAATTTGTAACGAACCGCATTAAAATAACTAAAACACTACAAATTCATCATATTTGTGTAATTTTTATTGATTCGATCGGAAATTTATTGGCTATCATTTTTGAAAATAATCGCATAAAATATTTCGCTCAAAAATTAAGTAGTGAAAAAATATAGTTTACAAGGTTAATAATAGTTAATGACCTTCATGGGTAGTCTCTACAGTGTTAACGCCAAATCTATGAATAATATAAAAAATATTTTTTATTACGTTTGGTATTGATTGACGGACGTCCTTCTCCTACAAGTTTTCCAAGAGAAAAAAAGAGGTGTGGCACAAGATGCACCTATATAACGTGTTACGCTCTATTATCGATGTCCTTTCAAAATCTGTTGCGTTAGATAAATGAATGACCAAAAATGTATATAAAAAATATATAAGTAAATTAAAAAATATATATATTTTTATGTATGTATATAGTTTTTATATGTAACAAAAGTAGAATCTGGAATATCTCGCGTTTTCTGTAAATGGTATCCCTGAGAAGCCGCAGGTGACATGAAAGTCTCCCACCAATAAGGCATGTCACCCGCGAACAAGTCCGTAACTTTTGAGGCCTTTTTAGCCTTGACAGTGGTACGGATACCATGTCGAAACGTCGGCCTAGGTTTTCTCAGGGATACCATTTACAGAAAACGCGAGATATTCCAGAATCTACTTTTGTTACATAAAATAACGCTCTCGGAAACCTCAAGCAAAACATATATACGGAATTTCCAACAATAACAGAAGAATTACCAGATCACAAAGTAAACTCAGCAATTAGCCTCGCATTAGGCTTCACTTGGATCTCGACTTCTGGAGTGAACGGGTGTGCTTGCCATCAATTCAAAACAGAACTCGAAATACAAGGCGCAAAATCCCTTTGAAAATGGCCAGTGCTATCTGTCCGAAACGTTGGGTACAATATAAAAGTCTTTCTCAAGACTACAATACTCGGGTTATCCTAGAAAATAATCCTTCATATATATATGTTAAATCGAAGGCTTTCACGGGTACAATATGTGTTAGTTCTTACTACTTTGGGGGTAACCCGCGTCAAATTCTGATCGTCAGGACCAGTCGTCTGCCGACGTTTCGAACAGATCTCACTGTTCATCTTCAGGGCGCCTTGTCGATGAGCTGCTTCTCAAAAAAGCTTACAACTGTTTGGGTCCGGAGCTCACCGTCAAGTGAAAGTTTGAAAAATTCTGCGTCAGGTGTTTGTGGAGGAGTGGGTTTCTCCAGCGACGCCGTTAATGAGTTTTGCTCGGCTTCTAGTAATCCGTATATTTACTTTATTATCGTCATTATACAATGTTGAAAAGGTTGGATTTTCTAATTGCTTCGGTGTTTTCATCGTGATTTCTGGTTTATTATTATTAATATTATTTGTATTAGAAATTTGATTATTATTATTAAGAATGTTACTCCATGCGGTCGGAAGTCGAATGCTATCGTCTCTGTTGTTCATTATATTACTATTTCTTTTATTTATTGAAATAAATAATTTCCCTTAAATAAAAGCCCTTTCGCAGGCTTACCGTTTCAAGCCGTGATCAGCGCCATCTGTTCTGTCATCGTTGCAAGGGGCGAACTTTAACATTTGAGCCGTACTCGGCTCCGGGCCCAAAATGTGCGCGAGAGGCGACTTTTGGTGAGTAATTATGGCAACTTAATATATCGATACAGCGATAATCTATCTGTGGTGTTGTGTTTTGTCCCCGTTTGTAAATTTCAGGACCTGGAGCGCCCGCCCATCGTGCTGAAGTCGGTCGGATGATACTGGTGGAGGCCGAGATCAATTTGGATGGTAATATGCAGCCACATATCAATATATATATATAATATATATATATATATATATATATATATATATATATATATATATCGCCACCATTACCACCACGGCGAAGTCTGAGAAATCGAATAGTTATCTCTCAATTGTCAGAGAGACCAGCTTGAGAATGGTTATCCCAGTGTAACCAAAATATAGCACGAAAATATATTTTTTTTGTTGCAAATCCGCGAAGTTCCCGAAAAATAACCTTTTCATATATATATATATGTGCACAGGAGAATCTGCTGTGTGCCGAACGGATCGCCCCGTGACCTTGTCGTCTCGTGAGGGCGACGAGACGGACAATCGAAGGGGAAGGCAGCTGTCGTCGGTACTCGTTTGACGGTGGTTGGCGATCCTTCGGAGCTCTCGAAGTGGGTACCGATCCATCTTTCCCACCTGCCGATACCACTTCGAGTGCTCACCGTCCGATGGCGCCAAGCAGCCTTTGTCGCCAGGAGATCGTCAGGCTGTATCGAGGATCTCGGGCCCTCCAAAATTTAATGTGCATCATTCCGCGAACTTTCCTTTCATTTATTTTATAACTTAAATTCAGTGGCCGCTGATTTCAGTGTGGTATTTGCCTGACATTGGCAGTCGTGCTCCGAGGCCGTTTGCCTCGGCTTAATAAGCATTTATTTTATTTTGTAAGACTGAAAAGAGCTGGCGTTCGCTGCGAGAGTTGTATTTTTATTCTTAATATTATTTTAATTAAATGTAAATCATTCTAAATGGACCATCTTTGAATTTTGTGCTATCTCTCCTGGAGTGATCTGGTGTACACACACTATATGATCACTCATACATTTTTTCACACATCTACACACACATATACACACACTCTCCTAGTGATGACCGACATCAGGATCGGCCTGAGGGTCCTGCACCATGTACAGATGTCTCTTGCCTGACTAGAGCTAGCTGGAGGTGCTCGGCATTTTTGGTCGCATGGCGGCCTATCTGCCAGGGTCACATTCAACTTGGCTTAAAGTGAGGATTAAAAGGAATAATTAAAAGAAATGGCGTGGCTGAACAAAAAACTACTTACATGGAAGTACTTCATTTACTCAAAGTTACCCGACTTTTACATTAAGATTATATACATTAAGTATACATGTATACATTAAGAAAAAAGAAAACGATTATAAATGTGTTTACATTAAGAAAAAGGTATATCCACTTTTTGATCTGCAACATCTTTCCTTTCGCTTTTCTGCAATCAATGGCAGTGATTTCGTGAAAAACGACGGAAATGCGTAACAGGGAATAAGACGCGCGCAGTTTCATTTAACCAATGAGCGCGCGCGGAGCAACTGCGATGGACAAAAAATCATCGTTTATGAAAAAATCAATGTCCAGCAAGTGCTATCACAACGAATGCTTCTGATTTTGTATATATGTTGCGAGGCTGGTGTCAAGTGTGTGGATGTTGTAACTTTGATATATTTTGGCTTATATTCTTCGAAACTATCCAATAAATACTTATTTTTTTAATTAATGTAAAAAATAACAACCCTTAATGATTTAAATTCTCAAATTTTACGTAATTTATGTGATTATTTTTAAACATTTATTCAAAGTTTTCATACAATATGTATGGCGGCACACTATCGCTAACTATGAAAATAAATAAAAACATATAGGTAATTGACCAAACACATTTCTAAACAAAATGGTACCTACCAGTGCGGTAAAATTCAATAATAATAAATGCACATACATTATCTTTACTTGTATTTACTAATTTATATATATAGGTATTAGCTTTTTTTAAATTATGATGTTAATTTCTGTTACTGCTCACTTGACATCTTTAATTATGAGATGTCAAATGTTACACATCATATTCGACTACTTTAAGGCTCGCTCGTTTTTTGTACGTTTCATGGCAGGGTTAGTTTGCTAAGCAGCCACAGATGCCGTTCATTGCATACCTAGGTGGAAATATTACCGTGGTGATTTTAAAGTATGACAATTTATTATGCAGTATTCATTCACTTTCCAATATGTCACACTTTCAATTTAATATGACAATCCCGATTAACGCTGATTTAATATAGCGTGGCTTTGATCTATTCCGCTTTTTAGGCTGATTATAAATATTTATTCTGGCATATATCTCTTCATTCATTTATGTACAAGAGCAGGATACTGAGTAGTTAGAGCAGGTTTCCAGGGTGTTGACCTAAAAATTGATAAAATTCAGTAAAAGATTGTACCGACAACCAAAATTATAGACGAAGCATTAAGGCGATCGTCTAGCAGAATGAGCGAATTTCTTCATTTTTTCTCATATCTTCTCTTGCGTTTTTTATCATATTTTTGTAGGGAAATATCTCATTTTAAAATTTATTCATCAGGTTATATATATTTTAAATACAAATATCTTATTAAAATGTCACAAACTAAATTATATAATTGATTAATTACCAAACCTTCAATGTTATAAAAATGAAGAAAATTGCTCCACTTTGTGGGTCCTTTTATGACTGAACGGCCAGTTGAGATGTCTTTTTTATTCAACAATATTACAAAGTAAACAATTATCTTCAATTTGTTACAATTATATCAAAATCTGTTAGTTTGTTTACTTGCAATATATGTTTTAAAAAATACTGTTTTTTTTGATATTTTATTTTTGTGGGTTTTTTTCAACTCTTTTTACTTAGTTGACAACTTTTTTACTTCAATAGTCGAAAGAATAGATATTATAATTTTATAATAAAAACAAAAAAAATCAAAATCTTTGTCGATATTCCTGATTTTAGATATTTAATCAAGACGCAACGTATTTATGACACAATACGCAGTGCCTTGATTAAATAGCTAAAATCTGAAATCGAGAAAATTTTTTGATTTTTTTTGTATTAATTTTAAAATAATAATGTCTATTTCTTTAATTCGTTAAAGAAAAAAAGTTATTAACTATCTATAAAGGATTGAAAAAAAAACACAGAAAAAATAAAAATAATTTAAAAAACGGTGTTTATTAAATCATAAATTGCATGTAAACCTACTAACAGATTTTGCAATAATTGTAAAAAATTTAAGATAAACGTGTACTTTTTAATATTATTGAATAAAAAAGACATCTTAACAGGCCGTTCAGTCATAAAAGGCCCACAAAGTGGAGCGATTTTCTTCATTTTTAAAACATCGAAGGTTTTGTAATTTATTAATCAATTATATAATTTAGCTTGTGAAATTTTAACAAAATATTCTTATTTAAAATAAACGTAATCTGATGAATAAATTTTAAAATGAGATGTTTCCTTACAAAAATGTGATAAAAAACGCAAGAGAGGATATGAGAAAAAATGGTGAAATTTGCTCACTCTGCTAGACGATCGCCTTAAGGATGATACCTCTTGTTATTGAAATTTACTTAGCGAAAAAGAAAATTACAAATGATACCATCAAGGTGTCAGAAAGTCTGATAGTCTAATAAAAAAATAAAGAATACATTAAAATAAAAATAAAAATTTTCAGGCGTTTCACGATCGCTGTGTTATGTACGTATCTCGGGTACGCCACGTCAGTTGGTTCTGAAAATAACCTTTATACTCCCCACGTTTCGAGTAGATTTCACTACTCATCTTCAGGGAGAGGGGATGAATTGTCACTCAAAAAGATCGCCAAATACATCTATTCTGGCCGGCAGTTATAATCGGTATAATTAGGTCACTTATGTGTGGCTTCATCAAATTCTGCCCATAAGTGGGTGTTTCGGGGAAATATTCTGCTCTAAAGTATCTTTAACGTGAGGTATATAATATTGTGTGTTTTTGGAGAAAATTTGGATTTCTTCTAATATGTTTGGCCAGAATCAGAAAAAATAACACATCAGAATAAATTTAAATTTGTAACTAAAAACATGTATACAAACACCTACTAGATACATAATACGATCATAACCTGTTTGAAAATGTCAGTTCGCATCAAATTGCACCTACTACTCCAATATTATCATCAAATAAAAAAATAATTTAAGGTTACTACTACTTCTTACTAATATAATATTTCATTGTATATAATAATTGTTTTACATTCAATTATATTTTGTACTACTAAGATTAATGTATATTTATACTTTATATCTGCTATACTCCTTTATAAACGAGTCTCTAACTCTCATAGAGATAATATAATAGACTGTGTCCTTATTTTAAATCATATTAATTTAAGTAAAAAGAACAAATAAAAAAAAAATATAATAAGATTATATAGATATAGTTATATATATATATAGATATATATATATTTATATTATATAGATATATATATATAATATATTATATATATATATGTATGTTATAATGAAGGTTTTCACGGGTGTTAGAAATGTTAGTATTAATTTCTTTGGGGGTAACCCGCGTCAAAATCTGGTCCTCAGAAGGAACATTAGTCAACTGACGTTTCGCCTGAATCACAACAGGCATCTTCAGGTTGTCTTGTTAATAAATTTGACTTTGACTTACCAGACCTCACTTGGTAATAAGCTTCCGATACGAACGGACGTGTTCGCACTGCCCCTCGTGACGGAAATTTATTAACAAGCAACCTGAAGATGCCTGTTGTGATTCAGGCGAAACGTCGGTTGACGAATGGTCCTTCTGAGGACCAGATTTTGACGTGGGTTACCCCCAAAGAAATCAATACTAACATATATATATATATAATATATATATATATAGAAGGTGTTGGAAAATCTTTTCTTTATAATAATAATCGGAAATGCTGTTTTGGCTGATGAGTAGGTACTTATATTTATTATTATATATTTCAATCGTTTATCTATAGATCCTTGCTGTTTAACTATTTAGGCTATCAACCATGCTCCGTCAAAATTGGTCTATCTGCATGCTGTGCTAAATATGACATTTTGTTTTTTATGTCCACAGCACGTTCAAAAACTCAAATTTTTCCCAAAAAAACACATCATTAGCACACCCATTAGAATCGAATACTTATATCCCCAAACCTTCAGGCAGAATTACGAAAAGCTGCACAATAGAGCATAAACTGCGTTATACTTATAAATTCCTTTGACTTCTTATTTTTTTAAATATATTTCAACGCTGCAATGGTAAAAATGCCCTGTTACTATAGCACAATAAAGTCTCCCTTAAAGGGAAGCGAACATCACAAAGTAAAATATAACAACATAATTAAGTTAAAAAAGTCGTTTAAAAATATCATAAGCACCTTATACATTCTGGTTTAGTTGTTGTATTCTGGAGGTTGCACTGAAAACGGTGTTGTCATCAATTACAAAAAATTAAAAAATTGCAGCACGTTTAACTAATTATTTCGTTTTAATAAAAATCAGACAATCTTCAGAAGTTGAACTATTTTTATGTCTAAATAAACCTTGAATTTGAGGTTATTATTATAGGTCAATAAATAAATGTAAAAGTTAGGTACACCAAATGCAAAACATCTACGTTTGTGATATTTTGCTGTAATATGAAAAAAATGGTCGATATTTACATACCAATTCAATTAAACGTAACTTTAGAATAATGCTTTAAAACATTAGAACAATCAGACTTCATTAATCAAAGTGACACTGGACAAATCACATTATTTATAATATTTTAGAATACTTTATGCTACCATTAATGATTGTATAATGTTTAATTACTTATAAATTAAGAATTACATATGATATTAAAAAATATTATCAAATTTAGCATTTTTTTCAAGAACAATTAACTCAAAGATATTTTGAGTTAAAACGTGATTTTTCTTATTGCAAAAAAGCTTTAAGATTTCTTCATCATTTGTTTAATGAAGGTTAACTATTTTCATACTGTTTTAGCAGTAGTTTACCTACTTGAATAACAAATTTGGTAATGATAAGTGTAATTATAAATAAATTATAATTATAATAAAGAACATATCTAACAATTGCAGGGAACCCGTGTGTATCATCATTAATCAATAAAACTTGAGGCATTTTTCATCAATCCAGTAAAATTTAAAAATAATACTTTAATAGAATAAAACAAACAAGCTACTTTAAAGGTTGATTTTTTTATTGTTAACATATGCAAAACTGTTTGAACAAAGGTCTGAAAATATAATCTTAAAAGCTTGCTTTCCTTTTACTTCAATTTTTTTTTGCATTAAAATAAGTAATTGATAACATAATATTAACCATTCTAATAATATTTTCACTGTTATTAAAATTTATTTAAAAATATTTTTTTATCCTGTTCAACTTTCAATATTTTAATGTTCTCTTTTTTTAAATAATAATTTGTCAATGTACTTGATTTATATTTATAAAAATATGAATCCGTACTTAAAAATTCCCTACTTAATACATTTTTGCTACTTTGTTTCTATATATATATATATATGTATTGTGTATTGTATATATATTGTATATTGTATATATGTATATATATGTATTGTGTATTGTATATATATTGTATATTGTATATGTGTATATATATTGTATATATATATGTATATAACGTTACCATCCATTGATATATAAATCAATGTTTTGCACATAAAGCATGCATTGACTTTCATATCAATACAAGTGACACATATTCTGAAAAAAACACATATAATCAAACCATAAAATTCATAAAAAAACTCAATATTTTATTTCAAAATACTTTTATTTTGAAGAGATTAAGTACATTAATTATTTAAAATATTTATTTTGCACAATAATAAATCTTAATTATGATTTTTAATCTAATAAGCGACACGATTGGCTGGTTTCCCCTTGAAAGAATTTAATTCGTTGTATAAGCTACAACATACATGTATATTTTTGGGAACATACATAATGTATTGTATTTACAACTTATTTTTGTTTTTAAAATTCACAAAAGATGGTGTCTTCAGTTCTTGACCTCGAATATTTGAAAGTATTATCGGTGGCTGGTTCAGCATAGCTTCTTTAATTTGAAAGATCAAGAAGCCCGCAATCAACTGCATAGGCCAGGACGTCACCATGACAGTGACGTCGAAATGAAACAGCAGATAGTTCAACACCAAAAGGAATGTTATAAAGAAGAAGTTGAAGCAGCAATTGATCCATTCTTCGCGATTGGGCGTCTCACAGATGGCAAAGGAAGAAAATTCATCCATCTTCGCTCCTTGCTGTAGCACGCTGGGATGGAACATCGTCGTGGACTTTTCAGACGAAGCTGCCATTGATCGGGAAACAGGATCGTGAACGCACGCTTTATTCTGTAAACAATAAAAAAAAATATTTTCACAAACAGACAGCACAGATTTTAGAAACAAAAAAAAACACTTTTTTAAATTATACAACAGATTAAAAGATAATATTAGTTCTTGAATGTATTTGTCTTGAAAATATCATTAGTAAACTTTGTCGCCATTTTGCGTCTTAAAGTCAGCAAGCTTCTAACAGGAAATGATTTATTTATTCACTGTAGATATTCTTTCGCATTTATAGGTTTCAATTATTTTGATTAAATTAACTTGAATAAATTTGGAAAACAAATTAGGCTCAACACAAGGATATATAAAGTGCGAAATGGTGAAAAAGTTGAAAAATATTATTTCTTACCGTCGTTTGGAACTCCTCAAGATAAATCTGCAGGCAGAATGAAATGTTTGCCACGTAGCATTTCTAGTTCTTGATCCTACCGAAAGATGTCGTATGCAAGTAACCAAATGAAAAAAATAATATGCAGTACTTACTTTAAAATGGCTCAAAATATTACCACTGGACGGTTTATTTAAAAAAGTGTATTTATGAGTTCAAATATTTTTAAAAAATTGAAAAATATTTGATAAATACTTTGAGAAAATCACGATTGATTTGTGTATGCCCACCGAGGAAAGCGCTAGTCTCACTTTTCAAATTAAGAACATTTATTTAATTTATTTATTTATTTGCGTATATATATATATATATATATATATATATACAGCTCTAAAGCCTTGTACTTTATAATTTGTACAAAGTTGATAAAAACAATAGCCAATAGAAATAATATATAAAAATAATACAAATGTGTACATAAATTATTTAGAAACATAATTAAGAACAATATAAATGTAGAATTAAATGAAACAATAAAACAATAACAATAAACAGTTATTCGATGAAATTAGAAATATAAATATTTTTACACAATATATATCAATGAAATTAAATTTAAAAATAGTAATTTTATATATAGGCAATTCAGCAGGCAATATAATAAATTTTGTATAGAAGAATAAATAAAACAAAAAATATAAATTCAATGAAAACAATATGTAGTAAAAATATTTTTTAGAAATATTAAAAGGCGTTTTAACAAAAAAATATATATTTATGCGCGTGATGAGAATCTACCATCTATATAATAAATAAATAGAGTTCAATAATATCGCTGATTTTAGACTTGGAAATTTACAGTTTCTTACAGAAGTATTGAACTTAAATAGTCATTTCTTAATTATAGAAATTTAACTTTTATGATATATTATGTCGAATTTCATTATGTCGAAGTTTTTTTGTTTTTTTTTTTAAAATGCCTTCATAAGGTAAAGAATTAAAAAATATTTGAAATGTTTGGATATGTAACAAGTAAAAGCAATGTAAGATATTATATGTAACAAGTGAAAGGGGTGTAGTTTTATATGTATAACTATAAAATAATCAATATAATGCTGAATAAAATATACATAATGTAAGAAAGCATAATACATTCCAGAACAGGAGTATCCAGGTATATAAAAATAAAGCGTAAAATAATAATTGATATATAAAGCAAAACACACAGATGAAAAAATAAGTATTATGAAAGTTGTGAATATTTCTGTCGTCAATTTGTTTTTCAACAATATAAATGCGAATTGGTGTATTTGATCAAGAAATTCATCAACTTTAACGTTACATTCTTGTGTATGAATAATAATAAATATATTTAATAAAAATGTAGGTCTATTTTTTTTCAACTGATTTATCAACATTAAAGATTGACATTTTAAACATATTTTGTGTTATTTGTATGTATCTACTTTATGTATATATTTTATTAATTAAACCGATAGAAAGGTTTTTCCAAAACACGTAGGTGTAATTAATAAAATATAAGTAGATACATAAAAATAATACAATCAATATTTTACAATGTACTTTGTTTTCACGGCTTGTATATTGAAAATATCAACATGTTCTTCAGGATTTAATGTATACTAACAAATAAAAAAACAAAAATCGTATATATATATATATATATATATATCTACAATAAAAATGTAAAAAAAATAATGTATAGGAAATTAATAATAAAGTACTTACATAAAAACAAATTGAAAAAATACCTATTTGTTAAAGGACCTGATTATTTATAGTAATAAATTTACTATTAACACTTTTTCTTCTTTCCAATATTTCTATTTTATCAAGCTTTAATTCTGTTTAATTTGTATGTAAAAATGTGTAAACCCTTGTTAGTATTAGTATCAAAATTGATCTATAAGCCAGAAATGATTCGAAAAATTCGAAATAATTATTGCTTCTTAAACACCTCAATCGACTCTGAAACATGTTGACATTATTAATATATAAATGGTGAAAACAATGTACATTTTTATAAATTATTTTAATAATATCACTACAAAATCATTTTGCTCTTTTTGAAGAAATAATTAATATGTTTATTTATATGTTAAGGTTAATAGATTACAACATAGTAAGTGATTAATACATTTTATATGATTATTCAGTAAATTCGCAAGATTGTATAAATTTGTGATTATATAAATATCAAAACAGTATGAATTCCATTCCGTTTTTTTCTGAAATAACATAACATATTAAAATGTATATAATTGTCAGTGGCCTGATCTGTTACAATAATTGTAGTGATACTTTAGAAAATATTTATAGAATTTTTTTACTTACATATAAATATAACAAAATATATTGAAGAAATACACACGCAGAACGTCATTAAGGACAAAGTGAAGTTACAACAGATAAAAGAAAATTATTTTAAAAACTCAAAGGAAATCAATTAGGAATCTAAAATTAACAATAAAATTTGTTATCATGGAATTGATGGTTAAAATTTAACATGTATAATAATTAATGTAAGTTGGATTGAGTCTCCGCTAAGTGATCTGTTTTCGTTAGGATTGAATCTGAACTTAAATTTTATGCCTGAAAATACATAACAATTTATATATTTATAATTCATCGTACATAACGTGTTTAAGTAAAAAGTAAACATTGAATTTTATAATATTATTATTTGAAATTAATTTTTTTTAAATTAATTTTTTACTTTCAACTTAAATAAATAAAACTTTGAATGCAATTAATGAAAATTTAATTTTAATAATTCAATAAAAATAATGATTGAGATTCGTTCCTTCGAATAAAAGCTACACAGATACATCTTCACAGTCACAGACATCATCACTGTCTTCTCTGCAATCCCTGGTGTGTCCTGGCCTCTTCAAGAGTCTTACTCCACTGATCTCGGTTATAATAAATAGCAACCACTTATGGTTTGAAATGTTTCTGGAAAAGAAGAGCTTAGAATTTTTCAAAAAGATGAGAACTTTAGGGACAGTTGATACTTATTGAATAATGAAATATATATAAAGTGTTGAATCGAGAAAAAATACTATTAATTTCAAAATACGTACTACAAAGCAAAAGCTGCAATATGAGATTTTTTTTTTTAATGTAGTCACCGAGGATTACTAATCTAAAATGATAATTGATAATGGAATATTAATTAATCTATTTAAAATTGAATGAAAATTTTACAATTTTTGAGAATATGGATTGTTAGAATAATTGTGTATAACTATATCTGTATATGTATCTTTACGAAATATGTTAAAATCAATTTTATTATTAACAATTGAAATATTCAAATCCAAAAAATTTATGCTAAAATTTTGTATTTCTATGGTAAATTGAATCTTTTTATGTAGTTTATATAAGAAATAAAGAAATTTTTTTAGTTGTCTTTCAGTACCAGTCCATATACATAAAATGTCATCAACATATCTTTTCCAAAAAAATAAATCAAATAGTTATCTTTTAAATTTATTTTCATGTAAATAAGGTACTTTATATTATCATTTTCCATATATAACTTTAATATTTTGATCTATACTTCGATTTTTAAATATTATTTTTGTTATCCTGACAAAGAAGCCATTGGCTTCGAAAAATGTTGAATTTTTTCAATAAATAAGTGGTTTTAAGTTAATTTATATCAATTATAATTATGTTACCACAAAATAAATTTTCTACATTTGAAGAAGAAGTAATCTGAAATGTACTGAATTCTAGATTTTATGTATCTATCTCTTCCAAAGACATATTTATTATAAAATCTATTTTTTTTAAATACAGAGGCTTTGATTGCTAGCTTTTTCAATACTACTCAAGGTATATGACAGCAAATTGGGATATATAAACCGGAACTTGGAGAGATTCAGTATTCAGTGGATTTTTTATATTACGGATATTTTTTTATTCTCTTAGTCTGTTTTTTCCACAGTTTTCTAGAAATTTCACTGCTTTTTCAGGAACCTTGGTCCAGTTTTTAGGTACAAACATTGAATAAATCATTTTATTTCTAAGAGATATTGTAATTTTAATGTATATTTAATAGAAATTAGATAAAAATAGATCATATTTTATCAGATATGGTCAGAAGATAAGTTAAAACATAAGCCAAATTATAGGTGCGCTAAATAGATTTAAAAAAAATTATTTTTATTATTTGTTTTAATCTATTTATATTTGATTGATTACACCTACACGTTTCGGAAAAACCTTTCCATCGTCAGGGTGTTTTATATATGTCAAAATATCAAAATGAATGATGTCTTTTCTTTTGGTTTTCTAAATTAT
>JADDOH010013649.1:0-30820 GCA_016648135.1 Agrypnia vestita | reverse complement strand
GAACAAATTGAAGTTCCATCAATATATTTGGTGTTATCATTTGGCGCTCTGGAGTAATCCGGAATTATTGTTAGTAATTTGATGCCGTGTGGAGGAAGGGAGCACCTCACACCAGCCACTCCTCAGTGGGGCGTGCGGGTCACACGTCTGTGCCCCCACAGTAGCTGGTCGGTCTGGCTACCACTTCGGGTTTAAGAATGAACTTGATTCGCTGAAAATTAAAAACGTATAGTTGTTAACAATTACTATATAATAACTATGCATGAAACTTGTGGATAGGCAGACAAGTTAGTTACAAGAGAAGCAGAAAGGGGCGGAGACCCACCCTATCCCGGAACTGTAATGGAAGTGTCTACTTCCTTACCAGTCCCTTTCAGCAAATCATCCCGTGAGTTTATTATTGATCAAAGTTTAAAAACTTCGACTTTCTATCCCTTTCTGCATCTCTTGAGTCTCAAGTATATTTAATAAAAAAAATAACGTACAAATCATCAACAAACAAATAAATAAAAACAATACCTTGATATCTTATAATATGTGCACATGCTTCTCGATAGCCCGACAGAGAAGCAGTAAAGGTGATCATAGTATTCACAGCCACTCCCCAGAAGGGGAGAAAGACATCACAAATATATTTTGGCACACAAATAGTTAGTACAATAAAAAACATAGAAAATGAAATGCACACGTCACATCATTCGGAAAACGGATGATCATGATGAAGAATTATGGTTTTCTAACTGACACTGACCGTTATTGGAGATTTGTATCTGATTGTGTTAATGATTGGTAAATGATTTTTCGCAATTTGACAGGCGACTATCGCTAATACACAATAGTTATATCTCGGTTATCAATCATCGATACAATCAGATACAAATTACAAATAACTACCATGTGTAACTGATAAAAATAACGGTTTGATCACTACCACGGATTGAGTTTTGTATGCAAAATTTTATAAACGTTCTATATGTTCCCTTTTCAGGGCGGTATAACAATAAAGGCCGGTTGTTTGAATCAGAAGTAAGAGTAATAGTTACGAAAAAATAGTTTCTTGCATTTCCCACCAATGAAAACACCTGGATATTTATTATTCGCTTTTTTTATACATTTTTATTTTTTTATATTTATTTATTTATTTTTTTTATACAAAATTTATCCAAAAAATTTTACAGCGCTATGTTATAAAACAAACATTAAATAGGTCCTTAGCTATAAAATTGCCGTTTTCTAATACTGGCTAATTTGAAGTTAGATATTTTGCATTTGACTTGGAATTCCAAATTCAAATTGATGTAATTTTAAAGCTGTGACGTTATTTTTTCAAAATTAATTATTCATTTGTTTTCCCGCTGATTGTTTTCTCTTCGATATCGCTGTATCTGCGACCATGGATAAAATGAAAATTCGCTTTATTTTCGAATACGAGTTTCGTCGTGGAACTAGTGCTGTGCAGACGGCACGCAATATCAACGACGTGTACGGAAAAGGTACCTACCGCGAATGAACACACGAGCGTTTTTGGTCTGATCGCTTCCGTTCTGTAAATTTTGACCTCATGGACGACCGGAGAATTCAGGCGATAATGTCGAATTGAAAGCTTAAGATGAAACGGATACATCTCAAACCACGTCAGAATTAATAACAGCCTTCCACGTAAGTGACGAAACGATATTAATTCGTATGCACCTAATTGGGAAAATAAAGAAGCTCGCAAACTGGATACCGTATGAACTTAATGAAATTATTAATTTTACATTAATTAATATGCTGAGTCAGCGCAAAATTAGGGAATTTGGATTGTTAGGGTCCGTTCACTTTATGAAAGCCATTTGCATTAGTGTGAGTGATGATAACCTCTTTAATTTTGCCAAATAAAATACATAAATAAATACGTAGCTTGGCTCTAACTCCCCTGATTAGGCCCCGTGGTTTATGGATGTCCCCCAATGCTTACAATACCTACTATTTTAATTACGAGAACAAAAAACTTTAGAATGCATATTTCGGAATGTAAATAGTCTTGCGATCGGGGTGCGATATGATTGTTGAGATATCAGAAACCAATGTGAATGATTTTTTTCATTTCTAACATGTTAATTTCAAAAAGTTTCACTTCAAAAACATCCAATTCGACCCTGCACATTAACCCCATCCCTTATGACTTTTCCCGCGCGTGTCTGCAGTTTAAATTAGATACTAACTGTCCATAAGGTCATTCTGCGCTTTCCTATTTCCGATATCTATAATACTAAACAAACATGAGCTCGCGTTATAGCACGTAGCCTACTAAAATATGATCGCGAAGGCCTTCAAATTTGAAATACACGCAATTCAAAAGTGTTTTTAATTTTGATGTACTTAGTTACGTAATAAAAATTAACCAAAATTATATTTTGCGGGTATTAATTTTTTTGTTCGTTTGTCTGTATTATATAGTAAGGTGACATTAAATACGAAAATGAACGAGCAATCCTAACTGTATTATGCCACAAATGCCAGAAGTGATGGAGGGCACATCTATTCAAACAAAAAATACAATAAAAGCGACTACCATTGTTCTGTATTCCGAGGCGCCTACTCACGAAAATCGTCTATTGGTTATTGGATAAATGCGATGGACCTCGGACGCATTATTGCCGGAATTAAATTTCTTTTTGATTTTAAATAATAAATTGTATTTTCAACAGTGAAGAATTCGTTTTACGGAAACACTGCCCAATATCGCCATTATATCCATCCGCAAGTCCTAGCAACTAGCATTCGACAATAGTCAATTGTTTTCTGTTGATAATATATAATAACATAAGTATAACAATATCAAAAATAGGTTCGAATTTATTCCGTCAAATGAATTGAATTTTTCTAATTTAATATTGTATAATACAATAATATAATGCAATACAATATTTTATTGCAATATAATTAATTGTAATTACGACATTTGTACAGAAAATTTTGTAGAAAAATTAAGGTGATCGAAAAAATCGATATTCATTCATAAATTAAAATTTCGATTCGACTGCGACCACAGTGATATAAAGTTTCACATTATTTCGCTGTTACAGTTTATCGGAGCGTTGCGCCAGCCGCTAACCATCAGGCGTCACTATTGTTAGCGCTTTCGGGCGTCATTATTGGGCGCTAACATACATTATGTTAGCGCCCAATAATGACGCCGCGCGTCGCTTTAACACAATAGGCATGATGACAGATTTTGAAATATCATTCTATAATGTAGGTACACGTCTACTATTACCGAAAATAACATTATTTCAGTAATAAACTAAGTTTATACGTAAAGAATTGCATTTTCATCTACATATTTTTAATTTCGCGCATAAACGCCCGTAGCTGTCATTTCGTCTACGTGACGTCAAGCCTCTGCTGCGTGATGGATACTGAGGCGTGACGTCATTCGCTCTGACCGGTGTTTCAGTTAAAATGGCGGATTGCACAATTTTATACTTTTATTTTATTGAAAATCTTATTAATCTCAATGTGTATATTGAATCATTTTTTAGAATCCTTTAAAAATATTTTCTTCTCTAAAATCTCTTATTCTTTAATACTGTCATCATGCCTATTCTATTTTATTTTAAGAATTAGTTAAATTATACTGCGGTACACCACATTCCTTTTTTCTGTTATTTAACAATTTTTCAACATTATTAAATAGATTTTAGTGTAAAATGAATGCATGAAAGATGCATACACGATTATGTGTCGTATTAATATTCTTACTATTTTTAATCTAATTTACTTAAATTATTTTTCCGTGAATATAGGAATACCTAGTCTCCTTGAACCAGGCTTGAACCATGAACAAAATAGACAACGATTGTCTTATTACTGGTTCGGTGATTTTTTCGGACCGGATTTTTCCTAAAACGAATTAGCGGACAGTTTTTTGTGAACATTGATTATTTATAAATTTTAATTAAATAACTTTATATAAACCACTTAAATAATGACCGGTTTCGATACCACCATATCTTCATCAGGACTGACGTATGATGAAGATACGATGGTATCGAAACAGGTAGATGTAGAGTCATTATTTAAGTGGTTTATACAAAGTTATTTAATTAAAAATTATAATTATGTCCAACCACAAAGTTATCGCTATAAACATAAAAAATATTGATTATTTATTTCAGACTACCTAGATTATTCCGGGTATTTTTTTTTATATTTAAAATAAATATGTATTTAAGGCAAGAATTTAGGTTATTGAATTTTTACATTTTTTCAAAATAAGCGAATTTGTTATTTTATACCATTTTTGACTAGTTGACGTCCATAAGAAGAGATAATTAAATATTAAATAAACATCGATTATGCATTTTTGACGAAGGACTTCAATCGAATCGAACGAAATGATAAAATACTGTATACACACATATACAATGCGGGCTATTTTTCCCCTCTGCTTTGTGCATTCACCGACAGCTATTGGTAAGTAAGCGCCTAAATTTTTATCTTTTGTTAATATTTTACTGATAACTTAACCTAATCAAAAAATTCATGTCTAAAATAATCAATATCCGTGAAAAGCCTGTCCGGAAAAATCCATAATATATTGCACATATGAGCAATAAAGAAACAACATTTATCAACTTTAATTATATTTGGAGTTTTTTTGTATTTTCTCTTGATTTTTCATTGTACTGAACATTATAGACTTTTGAGGACTGGACTTCCCAAATGGCAGTCTCATTTTACCTCTTCGTGCATCACGTTTGTGATTTATAAAATATCTAATATTATATATGTATCAATCAATGCTTAATATAACTTTATAGAACAGGCACCACATATGAGTCGCTAACATCAATAGTGGAATATTTTATACATAATTAAAATTATGACATAATTAAAATTTTACAAAACGAGGGTGAAAGTTTTGGTTTTTGTACTTTTTTACAATGTTAATATTAATTAATTTTCAGTCAGTACAAAATTTACCTGCAAAACTTACAAATTGACCATTCGTATCTAAAAATATATAAAACTAAAAATAATGATTTTTTAACACAACATACTATCAGTGGCTTGCATTCGGTTTATATAAGCACGTACGCACGCATGTAGCACTTCTTCATATTATTCAGATTTTGGCCCCACGTTGGGCGCTATATGATGTACAATTAGGAGGCGGATATATCGCATACATTGTAATATTATATGTGATAAAAATTAAATTTTGCTTTTTTTTCAAAATATATGTTTACGCACAATTTATGCTTCAATGTAGGTACTGACTGCACTATCAATATTAACGACTCGTATACGATTATTTATTCTGTTTTATATTGCCCTGAAAAACTGGCCTTGTGAACAATGCAAAAGGTCACCCTAAACTAAAAAGCATTAAAGACCTGAAAGCATTGATATTGACATCGATTCTAAAGTCCACACTCGACAGTCTACCGCCTGCCGACTGACGTCTGAATACAAGAAGAGCGGGAGAATATCAAGTGTCAGTCTGGATTGTAATCCGTGCCATTGTTCTTGACTCACGTAGTATGCAACAAGTCACCTACTTACTCTGGGGGTGGCAAGCGACTAAAGGCCAAGTAGCTACTCACTTCAAATATTATGTTTCAAGAAATAATATTATATGTTTAAGGGGTGGAAGAGATATTTTTTACGTTTATGTCCTCGCTGAAACTATGTGATTAATTTGTATTGTGATTGCTCTTAAAATCGAGTAATGCGTTGTTTTTCCATTGTTAGCTTCAAAAATTAATCAAATTGTATGTTATTTTAAGATACAATGGGTACAGATTATTTGAAAATACATTTAGATTTTATTTAATGTGTAGAAATATTATACATATATACATTTTAACATTCTAGTTACTTTAAGGCGAAGTACATCGATATATATATTTTTTTACGTCAATTTGATTTTTCCTGCAGGCATGTATATTTTTGTCATTTTTTTCTAGGTTAGAATATACGTATTGTTGGAAATATGCCAAACTCGAACACATACATGGCGATATATCATCTATTTCATGATTGCTTCAAAAACGCAGTATGTATGTAGTGCATGGTTTGGCAGCAAAAGCCAGTTTAAAAAATTAGCAAAATTGTATGAAAAATAGCAGGTAATGGGCGATAACTAATTGCAAACACTAATAGCCACGCAGCAGCTACTATCGGCTGCACACCGGCCAGTACAGTCGAAAGCTGATTGCAGATACCACTGGACGCGTAGCGGCCATTTACCATTTACAGACCCATAGCAACGTTTACAGTTTAGCTACCCGCAAGGCATAGCAGCAAACAACCGATTAAGGTACTATGCCAGTGATGTATTATTATGCATCAACCAGTGATTAGGTTGATGCGTAATTATCCGCCGTTTTTTTTTATTTAAAGATTAATTGACATTTATCTTATACAATTCTTTAATAGGTTAGGAAATTAAAACACCAAAAACCATATACATACACATACACATATACGTTACATTATGCTGTACCACTTCGAGAAAGGGTGAAAAGCTGCTGACTCATTTCGCGATCTCCGCGGAGGAACGATTGGCGAAAGGGCAAGCCGTGAGTGGTTTCTTTGCTTCATAGTTGATGATACCAGCTTAGACGACAAGTAAGGAGAGGGTCGATCTTAGGATTTTTATGATCAGGCCTTTCTGTAGTGGAAGATGACGAATGTTGTAGGTACCACTAGGGCCCGAATTCAGAGTCAATACTTAGTGATTTAAAGGTTAAGGTACGCCTTAAAAGCGCACTTTTCAGTACAAAATAACACTTTTAAGGCGTACCTTCTTAACGTTTAAATCTGAATTCGGGCCTAGGATACTGGACACTCTTTGCCCGTTATCCGAGTATTAATGAAAGTTGTTGGTGATATGCTCCCGAATAATAATTGTACAAATTATTTTGTTTTGATTTTGATTTTGTTTTCCTTTTTGATTATGTACAACATAGTTATACATCAACATAATATGTACCGTGCTTGAAATATAAAAAAATGATTAACTTTATTAGGGATAGGTACTTTAAATTAAGTATACGGCATCATTTTGTAAAAAAATATATACCACTAGAGGTGACTGAAACTTTGAATATCATTTTCTTGTAAATGTTACAAGGGCACGATGCATATTATATTTGTATATTTATTAGCTATTTCGTTACATGGATCGTTAACGGCTAGGTCTAATAGCGTTTGCTTTGTAGGTAGCTACTCGATTGATTGATGTCTAATGCAGTGAGTTGCATTTTGCATTGCATCGATTCAGCCATTCATTGAAGCTTTTCTATAGGTCCTCGTAGACTCATTAATAAAGATCGCAATCGATATGTCCTGTCGTTAACCCTGGCTAGATAAACGAGGCGATATTGGTGCGCATTCAAATGCAATTTGTTACCGGGAAAACGGTAGAACAACAGCTAAAACCATTTGATAATCACGTTGTTAAGCTTGCCAATTATGCTGTGTCATTCGACAACCATTTTTTATTCTGAAATTCGATGAACGAGGAGTTTATCTTATCGTTAATTTAATGTTCAATCCTGTCGCAGTAAGAGAGTAATGTTTGCAGCTGCATAATTCATGATTCCGTGAGAATATTTCAAGGCAAATATTATATAAAATTGGGCTTTTGTTAGATTTTCTGGCTTAACTTCAAAGTGAAATGTATGAATGTAGGTACTTAGGTAGGTACTTCTGATAAAAATATATTAAAGTCTTGCTCGTTAATAAACGTTGTTTAGTGCTATTTTAGTTGTAAATAGTAGTGTTAATTGTTAGACATCACAATTTACAAATGGCGTTCTCTTTTCCACAATCTAGCATTTATCTCCTCTTATCTTACATGCTATTTTAACAATATAGGTATATATAACAAATAAAAATATCGCTGTCACTTGAGATAAAATAGTGGCTGCTGTGTGGATTCAAATAATTGAATAAGACTAGGACTAGATTTAATTGAGAGCTAAAGAGACCCCTAGACACAAAATACTGAAAAAATAGAAATTAATTGTAATTGGTTTTTATGTTTCACATTCGTTGTATTTATATAATTATTGTTAGCTGTTGGTTTTCCGAATAAATATAAACGTTTTCATGTAATAATTAGTAATTATGGGAACAAAAAGCAAGATTTGTATTAGGTACCTACTATAAGAATTAATATCTTTCAAAATTCGTTTTCACACCTACTCTATTTTAGGGGCTCTCAATATATGTATTAGGTCCTTACATATGAAATTGTAGTTTAGTATGGGAGGAACATAAAGCCGATTTTTTTTATTATAATATATTTATTTAATCAAAGTATGTACCATTGCTATCTATGCACTTTTGCCATCTCATAGGTAGTTCATCGATCCCTTTACTAAAAAAAACATTCGGACGGGAATCAATAAAATCTTTGAAGGCGGTTTGGACTGCCCCATCGGAGTTGAATTTTTTCCTTTGCAAGAAGTTATCCGAATTTCAAAAAAAAAGGTAATTTGTTGGGGCAAGGTCCGGAGAGTACGGTGGATGTCTTAGACATTTCAATTGAAGCTCCTCTAATTTGGTAGCCGTCTGTTGTGCAGTGTGTGGCCTAGCGTTATCATGAAGCAGCAGTGGCCTAGAGCGATTAACCAGCCTCGGTTGTTTAGCAGCTAGCTTTTCCATCATGGTTTGCAGTTGCTGACAATAGACATCTGCCGTAATCGTCTGGCCAGATTTAAGAAAGCTGTAGTGAACGACACCAGCACTAGTCCACCAAACGCTCACAAGTAACTTTTTTGGAGTCAATTTTCGCTTGGGGCATGGTTTGGCTGGTTCGGCAGGGTTCAGCCATTGCGATGAGCGCTTCCGATTATCGTACAGGATCCACTTTTCATCACAGGTAATGATTCGATTTAAAATCCCTTCATTATTGTGCCGGTTGAGTAATGCAACGCAGCAGTCAAACGCGCGTTTGTTGATTTGCTTCATTCAATTCGTGAGGTACCCACCTTTCAAGCTTTTTCACCTTACCAATTTGCTTCAAGTGGATTAAAACAGTTTTATCACTAACACCGTAGCCTGCAGCTAACTCGGATGTGGTTTGCGATGGATCTGCTTCCACAATAGCCTTCAATTCTTCATTATCAACTTTGGTCTCCGGCCGCCCACGGGGCTTGTCCTGCAGGTCGAAATTTCCAGAACGAAAACGTAGGAACCAAAAACGCGTTGTGTTTTCCTTTGCGGCATCGTCGCCATACACATTATTAATCCTTCGAGCCGTTTCTGCAGCACTGGTGCCACGGTGGAACTCATACTCGTAAATAACGCGATATTTCAAGTTTTTCATTTTATAAACTGAGTGACGTAAAGAAAAAACAATTGAGGAAAAAACAAATGAATTATAATTTTCAAAACACAAATACATGAGTAAATAGCTGTATAAATTTGGATTTGGAATTCCTAACCAAAAAGAAGATATTTGACATCAAATTTGCCAGTACGGCAAAACGCCAATTTCATATGTAAGGACCTAATATTACACCTACACTACAATAGTAACTGATCAAAAGTTTGTTTTTCAGTATGTTAAGTTTTGTATATACCTATATTATTGATTTTCCTCCCCCAACCCTAATTCTAATCTCATCAATCTTATTCCACCCGTTCCTACTCACATAACATTTACCTTCACTTTTATGTTGTCTTATTACAGTGTTACCTAATACAATATATTTCGGTATTGTAAACTTTAAATTGTTAAATTTACACGAATCCCCAAATAATAATAATTTCGACTGTCCTTCCGTAACTTCCTATCCAACAGCTGATCTCATTCCGTTTTCAAAATTAATATGATTTCAAAATTGTTTTTAAATAAAATGAAAATATATAAGATTTTTTTTAAATATTTAATTATATTTTTAATATTTCAGTTCAATGGAAATTAAAATCAATAAGTGCATCCATTACTATATAGCATATGTCATTGGTATTAATCATTAATTATAAAATATAATTCTCTATGTAACAATGTCCGTCACTGTCGTTACCAGATGGCTTAAATAATAATGAGGCAATAAAGCATAATTCTCTATTAAATGATTTCCATCACTAACGTTATCAAGACGCTACGCGCTATGCTACTCTAGATAGCGCTGTTCTCACAGTCTTAACTGGCGGCCGAAATATATAGTAAAATTACGTCATTTTTGACGGATTATAGCTACTAAATAAATAGTCTTGTACACACTCGTATGTATGCAAACTAGAATAAAATGGGTGTATAATTAATATATTTTGCAATTAGCATACTGAGGGTTTTTTTTCTTTGTTTTTGAGTTTTGCTTTTCAGTTTCTAAGTTGACTCTAGGTGATAACAGAAAAATAACAATTACGTTTACTCATTTTGTGTTTCATTTGTTTTCAAGCGCAGCGTCTCATTGGGGGAAATTTGTCTCTGAATAAAACACAAGTAGGTTTGTACACAGATTTAGACTAGAAAAGCTTTTTTTTCATTGTTTGTTGCCACAACATCTAATTAAAAGAGTAAGAATTTTTGATATTTTAAATTGCTGGTAGAGGATTGAACCTATGATCGTTTGATCATTTTCAGGTGGGTGTTTCATTTACCGTTAGGTATATCTAACAAGAATATCCCTACTGGGTATCTGAACAGAATTGATTAACTTCATTGATACTCACGTGGATGAGTTTTCCTGGTGTGATGATGAGCTTATAGACGATGTAGAGCGGGATGCAGATGACAGATGAGCCAGTGAGGACCCAACCAACGGATATGCTCCAGTCAGGGTACTTGTACTCTCCCCCGAGCATATCCTCGTAGGAGAGAAGCGAGAATATGAATATGCACTGGAAAAAATATTTAGATTACAGATCGATCTTCTGATAAGTATAATAATAAATCCATCAATAATAAATTGAGTGATTACTGAGGAATGAACTGATCGGAGGATATTTCTGGTGGGTTTTACATTTCAAATATTGACAATTCTTTAAGTAACTAATGGGTATATAATGGAGAAGTTTCATGATGTTCATCATACTATATTCAACTTAATGGAAACTAATAAACCTGTGAAAAAATGTTGAAATCCGTCTGAGAAATAGATTATTGAAGTTTACACAGTTTAGCGCGGTACGACAGTGGCCTCGCTTGTGACGTCATTTGACCCAATCGAGATGAAAAAAATGAGAAACAAATAAATCAATTGAGATGAAAGATACTTCCTTGTTCAAGCCTTTATTGAGTCTGATATCATACGTGAGACTCAAAAGACCCTAGATGGCGCCCTCGTACAAATACATAATGGTGTATAATCCATTAATTCCAATTATGTGGATGAAATCCGCTAGATGTTATACTTAGATCAATAAATTAATTACTAACAAAAAAAAAATTAATATTCCACTTGGGATTAGGTTAGGTAAAGTTAGGTTGTATTGAAAATGGAACATAATGGTATGTGTTGTATGTGTACACACCAAATATCGGCGGGCGGAAATCATGAAAGATCTGAACACTGAACAACTGAATGTAGAACTTACCAGAAGGAACACTGGGCTGATGTAGTTCCAGCACACCCTCCAGAAGATGCCGGGCCTGTGCCCTATCATCTGCTCCACGTCCGAGGAGAAGTTGTCCACCCCGTACAGCCAGCACACGCCCGCGGCCTCCACAAACACCACGAACAGGATGGCCAGCCCAGGTCCGTACACGTTCAGCAAGTTCACCAGGTAGACGCCGCCCTGGAAAATAAAAAATATGGAAATATTTCCCTTGGATTTAAAATATCCACCATTGATCTGATAATGATCTTTGTTATCGTGGTTAACGTGTATATGTGAAATACATATTTCCCATGTTGGGATTTCCCATCTCGGTTTTTTTAGTATAGGTAATATAATTTATTACCAAAATACAGAATTGGTCTACTTCATTAATACCTACCGATCAACAGCCATTTTCTTCTAGTTTGAGTTTTCTGGGGTATTCTGTCGTATTTTCCCTTTCTGGCCGATATTTCGGATCCTCGTTGCATAAGGATCCACCATAAGGGCTGAAATACGGCAAAACACCCCAGGAAACTTAAAGCAGAAAATTCCGAATAGCTGTGAAAGCCTAAGAGTTAAGAAGATAAGCGACATCATAGTTTACATTTTTTTCTATATTTCTGACATATTTTCTGTAAAACATCGGAGTATCATGAACGTAACTTATAAAGAGTATTAAAAAATTCATTCACTTTGATAAAAGTAGTAATTTAGTATTTTTTTTTAAAGCGTGATTTTTTATTTCGAGGTATGGTGTTATTTTTTACCTTCCTTTAAATCTTTGTCACATCAAATATCGAAATTAATTCTAGCCCTAAAACTCAAACGTCACTTTTAACATAATACTAACCGGCACATGTAACCGACATGCACAATGTCCGATAAAATAACGCGTCAGCATCTTAAATATTTTTTTTTGAATAATTAAACTCATTTTACAAAACACATGAATGTTTATTATATTGTCACCTGGGATAAGACTCTCTGAGATTTTCAAAGTTCAAAGCGATTGTTGATAAAGAAGTGAGTAAAATATTAATTACAAGATTTGTCCGTATCCTGGAAGACAGGCATACGGAAGCTTAATAAAACCGTAAAAAAATTCAGATATTTTAATTACTTTTTTTTATCTTAATTTTGCTGCCCCTTCAAATGGCTGCCTAAGGCTTTGCCTCATTTGCCAATAGCTTAGAGACGGCCCTGCACATGTATGTACCGCGGAAAACTGGTGATCACACATTGGAGGGGGATTTAAGAGATTGGAAAAGCTGAGGAAATTACAATTTCAAATCAGACTTCGTCTCGGACCGCTATCTCGGCGTTAAAAACTATCGCGTACTATTCTCTCTGGCACAACTTTCCAGGGTCTCTACCTGGAAATTTATTTGGCACCTTTCCTGAACTTTACACTCTTCACAATGGCGAAGATTGAAGATAGCACTTATCCGCGTCGTTTTGCTGCCGTTAAAAGCAGTAGCGTAACTACACTGATACAGCCAGTCCTGCATCATTATAATAACATTATTTTAATCACACCTTAATTAATATCTATGACAAAATAAAGCAACTTACTTTTTATTGACTTGACTTGACTTTTTAAATCCTTTATATATTGAATATCACCGTCGGTCATGATTTCTTGTGAAAAAATTTTGGAAGCTAAAATTAACACACTTCCCCTCATCCAATCGAGCTGAAATTTTGTACGTCGACTCGATGTCGATGACATTGTGTTCTTACATGCATTTGGGGTCCCACATACACACACGCACACAAAAATACGCAAATTTATCTCAGATGTTCGGCCAGGTACCTACTTTCTAGTACTATTCTAAAATTGTTGAAATCATAGATTTCAGAATTTATCTCTTAATTTAAAATAGCTACAAGACTCCACAATTCATTTTATAAAGGGTTTATAATGAAAATTGTGTTTTTATGGATTAATTTTTTCATAAACACGATTGCATATTACTTGTGACGTGGTACTTAACACACTGATATTATTAATATTGCTAAAAATCAGGGGCGTGCAGTGGGAACATCGCAGCATGACTTTTACCTAACCAATTATTTGGAAAAAAATAGGAATACAACATATATTTCGTAATATTTCTATCACAATTATTATCATAGTATTCATATTTTGATATACCATAATAAATAATCTGTCGCAAAAATATTTAAATTCTATTTTTTTTTCCAAAATATACGTTTATAAAAAAGTCATGCAGCAATGTTCCCACTGCACGCGCCTGCTAAAAATATATACTAAATAAAAAAAGTATTAAGGTACACATATGAAGATGGATAAAGGCGGGTATGCAGCCCCCTCATTTTCAGAATTAAAAGAGAAAAAGATTGTTGTAATAAAAAGAACGTAACAATTTGTGTAGCTGTCAGATTTCTATCATTATTGCGGAAATATTGTCTAAAATTTAATATTTGGACACTTTGGATGAAGAAATTCTTAGATGTGTGTGAAAATAACCGATTTGTACCGACTTTTAAAATAATATCAATACTAACTTTATTAGGTACCTATATAATATACATCACATCAAAATTGACGAAGTGTACAAAGTTATATAAAAGCGGTCAATCTCTTCCTCTTGTGTCACGAACACGATAGCTACAATACATCTTCTGTTTCACGTATATAATTTTTTTTATATTATCAAACATAATAATTTCGTTATCTGTTCGCGTATCCGTCCGTCTGTTCGTTTCTCTGTCCCCGTAACTTGGTGTAACGCACGTAATTTTGCTCGAATTCATGGCTAAAAAAACAAATAAACGGTCGGAGATGGGGCTTGGACCCCAGACCAGCAAACCCCGAACCGGGTGGTCTACGCATGTCGCTATGGACCGCTATTACAGCTAGATACTATTTATATTTTTTTTTGTATACCATTTTTTGTATGCCCGCGCGGCTTCGCACGCGTAGATTTTTAGTAAACTGTTTGGATGGTCATAGAACTTTCGCGAACCTTCAATTTATCGAATGTACAGGAACCTTCTAGACACACCGACCACATTCCGCCATTCAGTTTAGAACCTTTCGGGAATTTTCTAGAACCTTCTCCTTCCAGAACTTTCTAGAGCAGGTTTTTCCGGAACCTTCTGGACTCACCGACACAGTTGTTGCGCCTATTTTGAAACAATCTGAAGCATTTGTGGCCTTCCCATGACAAAACAATGTGCTAGAAATCAAATTTTCGTCACCCACTCCCACCCACGCACAGCCACTCCCACCAAACTCGCATATTTTCAATATGACACCAAGGGCTATCCACCACCATAAACATAGGTAGGTGGTTGTGGAGAAAACTTGGCGGGTAGGGAAACACGGGTTTCTTTATATATATATATATATATATATATATACACATTGATATGGCGGACTAGGTCTTTCAAACACAATCTGGTTTCGCTGAAATAAATTCGTAATTATTATTATAAATCATCAGTATTAAATAATTGATTTTTTCTAACCTCAAATTTAACTCTTCAATTTTAAGATTTATTATATATTTTGTCGACAAACAAAAGTAATATCGACCGAATAACAAAATATTTATTGTTTTTGGTTTTACTCTGAGAATAATGTTATCGTAATGTTACAATATTTTAGTAAGCAGAAGTTCTCCGACGGACGGGTGAATATAATTTACACGACTTGATTGATGGCCGGCAATATTTTACCGCTTGGGATGTAGAAACAATACAAATTAATTCCAAGTTTACCGTGATGGGCACAATTCCGGTTTAACTTAAACCGATTTCACAATCTTTACTTTTGCAACCCTATAACGTAAGCGCAATAATCGAGTCAGTTTGTTATCATTATTGTCAGTCGTTTTCAATCCATTGCTGAATGAAGGTTTTCTCAAGTTACTGAAGCTTTTCCCTGTTCATCGTTTGATGACTTCTAAGGGTTCGTAAGACTTGTTCTTCGAGTGATGTTTCTTGCCCATTTCCATTTCATTATCTTGGCATATTCAATTATATCCCAACACATATCTGCCATGTCTCGTACTGCGCTTTACTCCACTTCTCCTGCTCCGTGGCCGCTCGGCTTTGTTCTTATTTAGCCTCCTAGAACTTTCTGAGCCATGATTTAATTAGATTAGCATTTCACACTATGTAATCCGTTGTGAACACTAAACAGGCGCCGACCAGTGACAAAATAATCATTGTTTTTGTAAAACCGTTTTCCGCAGAACGCGCGTTGTTCCCCCATGAAGCGATCCACTGCATCTAAATTTCCAAGGACCAAACTCCCGAACAAATTCCCTCTTATTCACAAATTTATTTTCCTTTACTCGTATAATTATGTTATGCCCTAACACATTATTAAGATCTTTAAATAAAATAACTATTTGTATAATACCACTTTATTGAGTACCAACTAGTTTCAACTCACAGCTGAGTCTTCATCAGGGTTCAGTATTAACTAAACAAAAACAGAATTACAAGCAATCAGGAAAGCATTAAGGGAAAATAACTATTTGGTGTAAACTCAATAAAGTGGTGTTATACAAATAGTTATTTTATTTAAAGATATTTTGTCTCCGCCGCAATGTGTTTGCCTCGAGATCACTGAAAGTATGCATCGATTAAACAATTTTCGTTTTAGATAAAGTGGAAGATTGCTATTTAGACAACCGGATCAAGTGCATCCGGTTGTCTAAATTTAACTTTAATTAATTATAATTTATTAATTATAATATATAATTATAATTAAATAATTAATTAAGAGTTAATATTTTAATTTAAAAAGTTAACCAGAATTTTTTCTGCGCACAACTTCGGATAATGTCTCCTTCTATGGAAATCTGTTGTCCTAAGTAAAAATAATTATTATCTTTTCAAGATTGATTACAGCGGCTCTCGTAAACCACTGGGCCCGACATTGGTTTCTCGTATAGGGGGTTCTGGTTTCAATTCCCGGTGAGGTCACAGTACATTTACGTGATTTTCTCAAGCCTGGAGTTTTTTGTGACATTTTTAGCTGCAGTAATTGGGCCGCATTCCAAGTTGTAGTTTAAAAAAAGTGATTACATGTAAATTTTGTATGATGCGTAAAAAACATTATAATTGGATTTAAAATACATTATAATTTGTGTAACAATATCCGTCACTAACGCTACGCTAGATGGCTATGTTTTCATGGCTTGAATTCTCTATACAATAATACTCAATGTGCACTTTTCGAGAACGCTTGCACATATTGTCGTTTAAAGTTATTAAAAACAAAAATTTCCTAAAATCTTAGATATTAAAAAACCTATTTATTACAGAATTATTTATTTTGATTTATAAACTAGGACATAATAACTACAAATTAATGTTAATCTGAAATTCAAAGTAGCTTGTTGGTGTTGTGGTTAGGACACTCGCCTCGTGATCCAAAGGTCGCGGGTTTGAACCTCACTCCAGACTAGCAAGTTAGTCCTATTTTCATAGCACAAGCGTTTAGCTTAGTTTGAAAATAGTAAGAATATTGATGTGACACGTATTCCGTGTTCGCATCTCTATTTAAAAAAAAAACATGCAAAGTTACGTCATTTTTGAGGGATTGTGTGTGGCTGGTTATGTATTATTTTTTTAGTTCAAATTTTTAAGTGAGTACCTACCGTACCATTTAGGTACTGAATTCACAAAGAATGTATAATCGCCATGATAAAGAGCGAGTAGGATGTATTTGTCGTCACTTTTTCGTCGCACATTTGTCGAAGATTATTTTTTATAGCAGATTCGTGCAACCAGTACATTCGAGCATGAGTTTTACGTAAACATTAGAGATAGTTGATTTGCTGGAATTCCCGTTACAGTTCTAGGTCCAAATGAATATTGGATAATTTAAATAATATACACTCAAATTGATAGGATGAACGATAATCCGACCAGTTCCATTAATTATATCAAATTCAATTAATTCTTGTTGGGGGTGCTCTGAAAAAGTATTTGTTCTGTATAGATTCTAGATCTATTAAACGTAATTTTAACTTGATGTTTGAAGTTTTTCATGACTTTTGGTTATTTCAAATGGGTGTTTGTTATTGTTAGAATATAATATTTTATATGGTAACATCAAATATACAAGTAGCGCCCTCTATATCCGTTGTGTATGTAACCTGTGATTTTTGAATAAAGCATTCGCTTATTGGCACATAAAGTATCAAGTTGTTTAATTTCATTTTAACAGTTATTATAATGACGATCTCTCGCAAGAATATATAAGTCTTTTGTACATCGTAAATGCCTTTAAAAAATTACTTATTTGTCTATGGCCTTCACTTTAACTGAGTTGACATATTCAACTGGATTATATTATAATAATTTGAGAGGTGATTGGTTCAATATGAATGCATACCGGGAAACTGCAACCCTATTGGTCGGGTTGCGGTTCCGTATCGGAAATATGAATTTGATTGGGGTAGATGGAACGGAACCGATGATACTCAGAATAACCGGTGGATGCAAACATATTCAATAAATCTTGTGGAACCGGTTATTACGATATCGAGTAACTGAGCGTTTGGTGACTTCGTTGATGAACGTAAAGAAATATCTACTATCTAGCAAATAGGTATATATTTTGGATGAAACGCGAAAAAATGTTTATCTAACAGAATATTATGGTATATTAAAATCTCATTAGTGTGATAATTATAGTGATAGGAATATGACGAGACACAATTTTTATTTAGATTTATTTCGTAGAAAACTATTAATTTCTAGTTAATTACAATTTGTTTCAAAGTAGCTACTGCACTTATGAGTGGATGCGAAGTTATGTTATCACAGAGAAATTAAAAAATAATATACTTATACTTATCCAATAATAACCAACTTGCAAAAGCGTTGCAAAAATTGAAATCCTAATAAAATAAACATAAAAAAGTATTAACTAAGATGAATTATAGAGTCTCACAGAGATGTATGGGAAACGTCTGTGGATGTTTTGTGAGACTTTTATTATTCATCTTAATTAATAATTATCCCCTGTGGACAAAATCCAGTAATGTGCTCTCGAAACATACAAATAAAAATATCGTTGAAAATATTTACTAGTTCATAAAAGGAAATAAACATTGAAAATAATAATTTTCAGGCCTATTCTAGTGTAATCGTTAAATAATTCGGAAGAATATCATATATATATATAGTAAATTAAAAATAATATTTCTTAATATTCCATTTTATAAATATAGAGGTATCATTACCAGCTGCTAAGTCTACGTACACTATGTCACAGGAAAGACCAAAAGTGTATCTAGCATAGTTTATTGGAACATTTAAAAGAAACTAATTTTGAACATATAGGTAACATATAATATATAATAATAACCTTTCAAAATTTTGATAATATGTGGATGTTCTTACGGTGGAATTGGAATACACGTTGCATTGTGTAAAGTGATCACTAAACCAGCTCGTACAGGTCATAAGCTCTGATCAACCCTATAAAGACTTACATACACGTTTCTCTGTGAGACTTTTACAATTTTTCAGTTTTAGTGCTAAGTTATATAATTTCTAGTACAATAGGAAAAAATTATAGCTGCACACAATCTATAAATTTGATAAAAAATATATAAACTCCGCGGACACTCGCGAAGTTTATACTTTTAACCTATTTAACTCGCGTGCGAAATCACATGCGCTTCCTGTAATTTTAAAAGAGGATGCAGAAGAATCGCGATGGCGCTTCTCAGCACTGAACGGTTAATTAATAATTATCCCTCTGCGGATAAAATCCAGTAATTGCTTTCTTAGAACATCCATATAAAAATACTGTCAAATAAAGTATTCATTTAATATTTGGTTCATGAGTAAGATGATGGGTATCGCTGGGAAAATGTTTAAAGGGTAAAAATATAAATTGATGACGGGGGAGAAGAATATTTGTGTACGGACGCAGGTAGGTAGGCTTCTCTCGCAATGACTGATGAAGGATGGAGAAACGAATTGATGGAGCGACCCCTTGAAGGGGTGGTCTATGGGAGGAAGGCAGGGGGGGGCTCATGAACTTAATCATGGAGAATAATAATGCCATACATTTTCCCTCCAGTCGAGAAGTTGGCTACATTTGTATCTATTCAGACAGGGTTGCCAAAAAGTAAAATATTAAAAAAATAGAGAAACGAATATTGCAGATCAAACTTTTTTTTTTCGTTAGTGTTGGAATGAAATATTAATGTAACGGGTGACGAAGAATTGTCTCACAACTTATTTTTAAATTTTTATTTTATTTAAATCTGTATCAATATGATCTTAAGACATGCTACGAAATTATATATACAGTTTGTCTGTAGGAACAATATGTATACTCATGCAATAATATTGATATAATATTCACATTTCATTATAAATTTTAAATTTTTTTTTATCCTGTTTCGTTTTTAGTCCATCCGGTATTTTGTTAAATAGTCTCGGTATTATGTATTTTTTGTCCGGTCTCAATAAAAGTTGTTAAATTTAAGTAACGCGCATCAGTATATGAGAGAAAAGTTATTCAGGCGTAATAAAAGTGTAGCGAAGATAATTAGTGCGAATTACGAAATTGGATAATTAGTGTGTGAAATATTCTAGAAACATTTGGAGTGAATTTATAAACAATGCTCCGATTAAATTCGTGTCCAGCGACTTTGCAGATTAAATAAATGTTTAAATTGTTTTAAGTGTTTCATTTGCCTCTTTCAGCCACTTGACAATAGAATATATTTAATACAGATCTTATAGATTTTGTACAGTGAGCGTTACAAATTTTGCAGCTTTTCGTGTCGTTGAGAATGCCAAGCAGACAAATTAACATTTTGAAATTCGAACCACCGTTTAACATGTTACTGTATAATTTGCTATATAATTATATTAAACAATTCGAATTTAATTATTGCATTATTCATAAAAATATCTAAATAAATTGTATAACCGTAAAAAAATAAAATATTGTCGTATATATTAGGTCCTTACATATGAAATTGGCGTTTTGCCGTACTGGCAAATTTGATCTCAAATATATTCTCTTTGGTTGGGAATTCCAAATCCAAATTTGAACAGCTATTTACTCATGTATTTGTGTTTTGAAAATTATAATTCATTTGTTTTTTCCTCAATTGTTTTTTCTTTTGCGTCACTCAGTTTACAAAATGAAAAACTTGAAATATCGCGTTATTTACGAGTACGAGTTCCACCGTGGCACCAGTGCTGCAGAAACGGCTCGAAGGATTAATGATGTGTATGGCGACGGTGCCGCAAAGGAAAACACAGTGCGTTTTTGGTTCCAACGTTTTCGTTCTGGAAATTTCGACCTGCAGAACAAGCCCCGTGGACGGCCGGAGACCAAAGTTGATAATGAAGAATTGAAGGCTATTGTGGAAGCGGATCCATCGCAAACCACATCCGAGTTATCTGCAGGCTGCGGTGTTAGTGATAAAACTGTTTTAATCCAATTGAAGCAAATTGGTAAGGTGAAAAAGCTTGAAAGGTGGGTACCTCACGAATTGAGTGAAGCAAATCAACAAACGCGCGTTGACTGCTGCGTTGCATTACTCAACCGGCACAATAATGAAGGGATTTTAAATCGAATCATTACCTGTGATGAAACGTGGATCCTGTACGATACTCGGAAGCGCTCATCGCAATGGCTGAACCCTGCCGAACCAGCCAAACCATGCCCCAAGCGAAAATTGACTCCAAAAAAGTTACTTGTGAGCGTTTGGTGGACTAGTGCTGGTGTCGTTCACTCCAGCTTTCTTAAATCTGGCCAGACGATTACGGCAGATGTCTATTGTCAGCAACTGCAAACCATGATGGAAAAGCTAGCTGCTAAACAACCGAGGCTGGTTAATCGCTCTAGGCCACGCTGCTTCATGATAACGCTAGACCACACACTGCACAATAGACGGCTACCAAATTAGAGGAGCTTCAATTGGAATGTCTAAGACATCCACCGTACTCTCCGGACCTTGCCCCAACAGATTACCATTTTTTTCGAAATTTGGAAAACTTGTTGCAAAGGAAAAAATTAAACTCCGATGGGGCAGTCTAAACCGCCTTCAAAGATTTTATTGATTCCCGTCCGAATGGTTTTTTTAGTAAAGGGATCGATGAACTACCTATGAGATGGCAAAAGTGCATAGATAGCAATGGTACATACTTTGATTAAATAAATATATTATAATAAAAAAAAATCGGCTTTATATTCCTCCCATACTAAATGCCAATTTCATATGTAAGGACCTAATATAATATGTGGGGTATAACAGAAAAGTCAGCAATCTCCAAAAAATAAATAAAATATTTTTAATGTAGTCACCGAGGATTACTAATTAAAAATATACTGAATTCTAGATTTTGTGAACCTCTATCCCTTTCATATTCATTTTTCCTATAAATTTATGGGCTCTGTTCTTTATAAAATCTCTAATTCAGTACACTATAAATTCGTAATCCTGATTGATTGCATTAATTTTTTTGGATATTGCTGCCTTTGTTTTTATACCCCACATGTGTATTAATTCCGTACAAACTTTCCATTACTTAACTATAATATACTAAGGTAAAAGTATTCGAAAATCTTATTTGTGTACACTAATCGTTGTTGATTTCTATTTTAGAAAAAAATTGTCACAATAGAAAGAGTACCTAAGCATCACGAATATAAGTTTTAATAAATTGCCAATACCCGCGCAGTCAGGAACAAATCTCCAAAGTGCGTAATAGAATTTAGCACTTAAAAGTGCTGGGATTCCATTAAAGTAATTAAATTGTTACTTAAAGCATCCTTCGTCAAGCAATGTCAATTTGTGGCACTCCACAAACTCCAATACTTTGGTTTGTAGCAAGACTTGAAATAATTTAAAAATGTGTTTCCAGAACATTGATCGTCGGGTCATGAAATGTATTATCCTGTTATTGCTCGGGAACATTCTGGAATAGACTAGCAGGACGCTGGGTCCATGAATGTAACATGAGGCAAAGTGTTATCTTCAATCCTGGAATAATTTACCGACCCGAGATGCGAGGTGGCATCCCTATATACGTACACTAAGATTGAAGAAGGGGAGAAAAATCAAAGAAAATGTGGCCTGCTTCAATCCAGTCAAATCATTCCCAAGTTTGAGATTTATTTACAATTTTGACCAGCGAAAGAATCAACTGCTGTCTTTTAAAGACAAAATTAGATAAATTCTCTCTATTTATGAAAATTTTCATCTTTCTTACTAATAAGTAAACCCACCTTAGCTATATTAGTAACATATGTCTATGGGACTAATTAAACCGGTAATATTTCCTAAATACGCGTAATGTAATAATCATATTTTTTATATAATTACATTATTTTATTTTATTTAAATAGAGATGCGAACACGTGTCGGATTGGAATACGTGTAGTATCAATATTCTTATTGTTTTTAACACTTGTGCTATGAAAATAGAACTAACTTGCTGGTCTGGAGTGAGATCCGAACCCGCGATCACGAGTCCTAACCACAAAACCAACAAGCTACGCAATGGAATTAATAAATAAATCATTTTGAAGTACCTACTATTAAGGAAATACCTAAACTTTTGATGAAGCAAAGATATAAACTAAGTAGTAACAAGATATCTTAAAGACAATACGTCTAAACATCGATTGCTACATAAATATGGTACTAGATTTGTGTATAACATTTAGAAATGTTCACACCGAATGTAACTAATAAATTAAAAGTATTATTAATATATTGCTTAATTAAAAGGAAAAATGATAAATTATTAAAATATGTAACACCAAAAATATTTAATAATCTTCCACACAACAACAAAAGGAAATATTAAAAAGGCTTACAAAAAATGTATGGAATTACTAATACATAGGAAAGATTTTCATTGCTAAAGTGATGATGTTTATAATAATTATTATAATTATTAATTTCTCTGTTTCCTTTTCCCGAAGAAAGTTATGTTAGGTAAATACTTACAAATAATATTACTTTGTAAACAAAAAAAAACCGACTGACCAAGTTGGTCTCGCGGATAAGTGGGTTTTCCTTTTGCAAAAAAATCAGGTTGTTAATTATCAATTATTTATTTAAGGAAATAAAAACTTTAACTTATCCTAAAAAAACATTTGCGAATCCTACAAAAAGTAAATATTTTTTGATTCATTTCGACGTAAAATTGATGTTATCCAAAAATACCAGAAAACGATAGCACTCTAATTTCGCAGTGAAAAAAATAACAAAAATACAAATATAGTTATGTACCGCTCTTGCACTTATTATTTTTCAATAATAATTTAATTTAGACGAAGCGAAATAAGGATAAACGTCCTGATGGATGAGACTCGATGAATGCTCCGAATAGAATTATTATATTTATCTTAATTAGAGTATTTATGGAAAATTTACGACATTTCAGCAGCGAAAAAAACTTATATTTTTAATTCAACTGCTTAAAAAAATAAAATTTCTTGTGTAACACGAGTATGGGTATGCTAGGGTATTTTCTATCGTAGTATGGTTAAGGGTAAAAATGATTCAAGAGAGTATAATATATATGAAGACGTACAACATAATTTAAGATTATTTCTTTCCTTTTCTAATTAATTTTATATTTATATCGATTTTCCGCTCAAGGTTGACGAATGAAAACAATTAAATATACTACGCTACGGTTATATTATTTAAATTCATAAGAAAAACCACCAAGCACATAGGAAAAGTAAATACTTTTTACTTTAAGTGCAGCTGAATATTATTAATTTTCACAAAAATATCAAAAAATCTTAATTCAAAAAGCCGTTTAAAGTAATGTCAGATGTTGCCAGTAGCAATAAAAAGGTTGAAATTATCCATAACAATATATTGGGACCAGATAGTATTTTTATCAATTTTCTTAACCTCGCACATAACTGAGAATCCTCTTCCGTGTCTTGAATTAACTATAGGTCGACCACAATCAAAAGAACATTCCCTAGCTTTGTCCGGTAAGAAGAAAGCGGGGCAAAGTTGCTTGGCAAGCCCGTATTACAAGCCTCAATATGATATTCCAAATAAATATTTTCCAAAATTATTTTTTGTTCATTTTTTGCATCGTAACAACACACATATTTTTGGGCACATTCTTTTGAATGCGGTCTAGCTATAATACTTTGCTTTATTTTCTGTTTAAATGTATATACCAAGATCATAAATCAGCTCGCAGTGCAATACGACTATAAAAATATTAAAAAACAATTTTTAAGTACTCATAAGAGACGAACAACCCCGGTCTATCTGAATCACATCGGAACTGATGCTGAAAGTTAGACGTTTTTCCATGATTTAGCACTTAGTCCGATGTGTTTCCTTGACCTCTGGTGTATATTTAAGGCTCCATAGGCAGATACTATTTAGGAAGAAGCACCTCCCGCTTTCATTAACATTTTGGAGGGATGATTTATCGTCGTTCATTTGTTGCCAACCGGGAGGCGAGCAAAGGAGACACGGAATAAGAATAGAAAGATTTTTACACTCGGACATTTTGATCAATCGTCTTTATTTAAGTAGTAAGTATTTGCGTGTACTTACTTTAAATATTTCCCTAGAATTTATTAAAATATAACTGATTTTAAATACGCGCGTACCTCGCTTTACTACACTCTTTACATGTGTTTCAGATATTGACGCCTCTATAAATAATGATCCAATTTCAATTTACGGCCCAAATTTTTCGATATACGTCTAAAATAAACGGAAAACCTATTTTTGTGATTATGAGAACATCTCTTATACATACAGTATCAAGTGTTTAAATCAGGTCCTTAAACAATAGCAAATAGTAAGTAACGATTACAACATAGTATTATTAAGCTCTTCACGAGCCAATGGGAGGTAATCTGGAAAGCTCGAAGTAGATGGCGCTGGTGTAGTTGGCGGTCATGCGAGCTGTCAAATTGCGAACTGTAGTTTGTATTTTACACAGGATTTGATAGCTACAAGCACTTCTGGTTTGTATTTAATGTCTTAGGGCCTACAGTAAATCATCTCATGTATTATCCATCACAATATACAATGAGCGTCCGTATCTTGACTCCTGAACTCCTGACAATGAATTTTTACTGACCATTTTCAAATTAAGGCGTAATATGATTCAGATTTCAGAAGATATACTAGCTCCTAAAGATGCAGCCTCGATGCTCAATGAAAATTTGATCAAGTAGAATGCACATAGAAAGGATTATTGGGTTGTCCAAAACATAGAATTCTTAGTCATTTATCGAGTAGTTTAGTCCGTTTGGGAAGTAGAATAATTTTCGTGTATTTTATGCTGTTATTTTCGTTCTAACATGGATAATGGTAAAAATTAATAAAATAATTGTATAAATAACTTAACTTTTATTTTTCTATATCTACAATATACTTTATTATATTTATACAGTGGAACCTCTCATAACGAGCAAAACATTTTTTTTAAATATGGCTCCCTTAACAAGCGACTTTTTTGAAATGTTTCCTTTATTTTATATTTTTTAGGTTTAAAATTACAATTACAACTTTAAATATCTTATTAAATATAATGACATATTCAAAAAAACATAGCTATTTCATTTGAAAACATTAAAAACGGTTACGAAGTACCTACCTAACTAAATAATCATTTTTCTCAAAGTTAATGACCACTGTTTACGCATGTTTCTTCCGGCAACCCTTCAATTAGGGAGGATGAGAAATGCAAATAAACATTATTTTAACAGCCATTTTTCAAAATTAATTATCTCTAAATCCACAAAAACAAAGCAAAACTTAATATGTCTGTATAAAACGCACGAGCTGTCAAAAAGAGTTGACCCCCAACTACACCAGCGCCGCCACGCGGGATAAATGGCGGACATCCCTCCCATTCAGACACTATCCAGAGTTTGTCAATTTCTTGTAGCGTGTTCAAAGCACGCAGAATTCTTGTCCTGAATATTTCAGGAGCTGCTGAAGAATGGAGACATACGTTCGTCTGTACAGAGTGTATTAATCTTTATCCACAATACATTACAGACAGATTCCTGACAAAACTATGAGTCAAAAATGTTTTTGCAACAATGTCCTAATATCAATAGTTATAGAGGTTAGCGACGTTAGCATTTTTTTTTCAAGATTCTGACATATCCTCGTGTAATGCTGGAGTATCAGAAGTAACGTACCTACTCGTGCACTGAAAATTAAAAAAATCATTTACATTAATGCATGTCAAATAAAATGATTTAAACCTAGATTTTAAACATTTTATTTGATTTATATTACAGCGAATGAATTTATAATATTAAATATAAGTTGGTATGGAGTAGGGATGGGTCGTCGACGTATTTACCGTCGACGAAACGAGACCGTCCACGTCCATTCATCGACGAGACGATCAACTAGTTGAATTCGTCAACTAGTTGACGCGTCAACTTCGTTACGCGGACGTCGCGGACGTTCTATCTAAACATCGGGACGATGGTCAACTGTCTACGGTTCAACGCGACGCTTCTCGACGGCTCAACCGTTGGCTATTTTTATGACGTTTATTTTTAAAATTTAAAGAAGTTCGAAGGAATATAGTTTCGGGGAAAGTACAGCCGCTACTTGTGCTTATATGTAAAAAGAAATATTTTATTATTTATTTGTTTACGCACATTATAGGCTTTTACATATTGTTTTATATACTTCTTTCTATATATAACAAAGAAAGAAGTAGGTATACACAGCAATATCAGGTGTTAGCAGTAAAATATAAATATAAACTACAAATATAAGCAGTGAAAGTATTGGGTATAAGCATTAAAATGTGAGTAAATAAAATGGAAGGAAACAATGATTTTGCGTAATAAAGGCACCAGTTATGAGGTGCGGTAAAAAATACTTTACATTTATTTATTATCTATAAATTTATAAATAAATACATAATTTAAAAATACTTTACATTCGAGATGTTATATAGAAATTTATTGAAGAATACATCTTTCAAAGTCAGACTTTCACTTTGTGGTGACATTATTAATAAATAAATATATCTGTATTATTTGTCAACTTTAGTTTAAGGCTCAATCTGAGAAAAGGAACATTGTTCCCGAAACATGTAAAAAACCAGTAAAAAGTGGTGAAAACAAAATTATAATAGAATTATTATTTTATCTATAAAGTTGAAAATAGGGAATTTTTAATAAAAATTCATTAAACCTAAATTCAAGATTATATTACATATATAATAATTAATGTTGGACTCCTGAATAAGGACCATAGTTAGGTATAGAAAATTTTATTCCCTACAAGTTTATTTATCATTTATATGCTAAAGTTGAAAAGTAAGGAAATAACACAAAAATTAAATTTTTGCATCCCTTTTCAGGTAGATATAAGAAGTCGAGATCGATCGAATAAAATATTGATTTTAGAAAAATATCTAGCCGGCCTGTTAATTAATAATAGTTCAATAAAAAATAAAATAATTAAACAGAATTGTTTTATTTTATACAGCGTAAAATTGGGAATTCACCGAATCGTCGTACGTGACATCACAAAAAATCAAGTAAAAAAAAAAAATAGATAATAGCTTATTAAGCCTATCTCGCCCTACGCATGTATTCAAATTTCAAATCTCTAGTCATAGTTCGTGTACACAGATCTGCACTCTATGGTAGTGTACTTTAGAGTTGAAATGAAATTACCCGTCGAGCCGTCTATGACATTTATGGCATCTACAAGTCGACAGCGAGAGATGAGAGAGAAATAAACGGAGACGTTTTGTCTTGCTCTCGCTCGTTGCTTTGCATTGCGTTAATCTTGAATCGTCCACCGACCACGGCGTCCGCTGTCCACCGTCTACGAATTCAACTAGTCCATGCGATAAACGTAAACGGTCGACGCGTCGATGCAACGTCAACGGTTGATTTCAACTAGTCCGTCCATTCAACGCCCATCCCTAGTATGGAGTCTGTATTTTGTGGTTTTTCTTGTGTTCTTTATTACAATGTTACCTTTTTTTTTTATTTTCGTTTTGAGATGAAAACGTTCAAAACTAAATACAAATTATAAAATTACAGAATTTTGATGTTTAAAAAAATCTACCTAAACTAAAAAAATTTTTTAAGGGTTTGTATCAAAATGAGTGATTCACTGGACGGCACTTACGACCAAATGTATTTGAACGTATCTCATACTTAAAATGAGGTATTAGTATAGAGTTTTATAATATTTTTATGAATTCGGTATCATTATATTATTGAAAGATAGATGGATAAGAATTAAATGCGTAATATCAGAATATACCTTAAGCCACTCGATTGATAGGTCTTAAAATCTGTTAGCAGTAGCGGACCAAGTGGAAAATAGCCTTAGACAATATTTTATTCGGGGCCTGCGCGGAAAAGAAAATAAAAAATCATTAGTCATCGCTAGATGAATTTATTTCAAAATATATCAAATGGCAAGCAAATCTTTGTTCGAGCACACAGACCATCAAAATATATACACATAATCGAAATTTTGGTTTAAAAAATTGATTTTATCAAGATGCAACATGGAACGGACAGGGTTGAGCCATGTAAAAAATGAGAACATAACATGACCACTATGAGCGGCGCGTGTCCAAAATAAATCAGCCGCTACATACAGAAAATTGCATTGGAGACGAGGTGTGTATGCCGCTACTGAAAATTGGGTTGCCGCTCGGAGCGCGCGCAAGTCAGTGCCCAGCGGCTGCTGCCGCGACTGGAGGGGGGCCGCGCGCGCATACTGCTGTAGAACAACATCGTCCGGACACTAGCCCTGAGATTGGCCCTTTGTTAAATGAATATGAAAAATGCGGCCTGTTTGGCCGCCGATGTTATTTCCAGCTACAAGTGTCGATACAAATATGTGTGGAATTTGTATATGTTATGAAAATATTTTAAAAATATGTTGATGCCTTGTAAGAAGCAGCGCTTGGCGCCCTTTTTGTATGCAATATTGTCATGTGCATTATGTTGAATCTCTGATGAGAACAATGTATTGGAATTTTATGAATTTTTATGAATAAAATGGAAATAAATAATTTTTATTTGGCACCTGTTGGTGCGTGGACAAAGGTTAGAAGTTTGAGCCGAAGGGATTCTTCCGCGATGTAACGCCCCAAAGTAAAGTATGTGTGTGGCACGCGGTACCCGCGATGTTCGCCAACACTAAATGGGCATGAGTGTGGCACGCAATATTCGCCAACACGGGAGACGAGTCTCGCTGCAGAGGGTCTCGTCTCTTTCTTTCCGCCGTTGAATCCGCCGACGGGCAAATAAATGTTTTTTGAATATTCAGAGATTTTACAAACTTACCTGACCGGCTATAACTTCTAACGCCTAGTACTCAATTCCGAGCCCCCGTCTGAGATGCGTATATGGGATACCCTCCACGGGGGCCCGAAGGCCTGCACCGGGCGCCATCGTGGAGATGGTCATCATGAAATAAATGAGTACTGGAAGACCGTGAGAAAATTTTTGTATTTTTCTCGATTTGGAAACGGTGGACGCCTGTTTTCGGGCCTACGTCGCGGTAAGCTCGCGCACACGGCTCGCCGTGGAGAATATTAAAAAGTCGAAATTTTAATCGACGATCAGAGCGGCTTATCGTGGACGAATTCCTACTTATGTAGTGTCATTGCATTCCTTTACTGAATGCCTGTCTGGAAAATATATTTTTATATATGTGGAATGATATAGGCGCGCCTGAGAGTGAAATAAAAAAATGGTTTTTGGCGCTTTTTTGAATGCCTATAACTCAGTAAATATTTACCTGAAATATTTGGAATTACTGTTAAAATGAGCGCTTGCATGCGCAAATTACATTTGTCATAGCAAAACTTGTAAAAATGCTGTTTTTGATTTTTTATGAATTTTTGAAAATTTGATCCGTTTGTGGCGAATTTAATTTTAGTTTTTTGGGCCTTGTATGACCCAGCCCGTCCAAATAACTGTGTTATTATCATCTGCTAGGTCTGTTATTACAAAATAACACAGTATTAGTCTCTTGGGAGCTAAAATGCATTTTTTTATGAATTAATTTGTATCTGTCATATGAAATCTGCCGCGCGGTGAAATTGTGCAACCGCGAATGACGTAGTTCACCGCTCGGCCGCTGGGAGCGCTGCGGCGCCTTCCCAGAATTACGCAATCTCATTGGTTTCTGTAACATGCTATGACGCAATCTTGTGAAATTTTGAATTTGGTATAAATAAAATGCATTTTTTGAGCGAGTACCACAGTTACGCCACTCGCGTTGGTACG